>LDAU01000170.1:931996-1141316 GCA_001447515.1 Pseudocohnilembus persalinus
TTTGATTTTTTTTAGATAAAAGAAAAATAAAAGAAAAAATAATAAATAAATTAATTTGTTATAAATAATCATTTAGAAAAATAAAGGAAATAAACCTGTTTATTTTAATTTACCCTCTATAATTTAATCAATTTATGGTATTACTTTGACGTACCCAAAAATTGTTTATTAACCATATATTTTATATACTCATAATTATCTAATTTTTCTTTTATGTGGCTATATATAGAAAAAGAATTACGTATATTTCTATAAAACAATATAAAAAATTACGTAAAAAATACCTTTTTCCCTTTACCCTTTTCCTATTAAATATAACTGAATTTTTTTTTAAATTAACAATAATTTAAAAATAAACATACAAATTTTATAATTTATATAGAAAAAATAATTTAAATTTTAATATATTTTAAATTTTATTTTAGTAATTTATGCTTACATTTAAAAGCCTTTTATATTATTTCCTTTGATAAACCTAAAAAAATAAAAAAATAATAATTTAAAACAAATAAAAATTTTTTTACTTCTTAGTAAAATTTTAATTTTATTTTTTATAGTTGTAAATATATAAATTATTTTTAAGTTAATACTATCTTCATTTAAATAAATATTTATTTTAGTTTTTAAAAACTATTATATATTGAAGTAATTTTTTATTTTACCAGCTATTTAAATTACATTATTAATTATACTTTATTTAATTATTATACATTTTCTCTTAAAAATTTCTATATTGTTTATAGAATATATCAAAACCTACATTTAAAATTGAATCAATATAATTAAAAAAATTATTAAAATAAATTATATAACTTAAATTTAATAAGAAAATTATTTTAATTTAATTTTTATTTAATAACTTTTGAAATAACATAAATATTATATCAATTTTATTTAATAATCATTAATTAAAAGTTTATATTATTAAATATCAATTAATTTTATCACCTTTTAGAAATACTATCAGAATAAGTGCAAATATAATTTTAAATACTAATTATTTTAATTTAATTAAATAATAATTAGCAAACTTATATTATTTAATAGTAAGTATTAGTTTGTTTTAAAATTAATTTTCTATCAATAAAACTTATTAAAAATAAAATAATTATAAATTAAATATTGAGAAATTTTAAAATAATATAACAATATTTTAATTTTTTTGGATAATATAAAAGTTTTTTATTATGACTAAACTATAATTATACAATAAATATAAAATAATTTATGTATTTTTAAGATAATCTCATTTTTCTAATTATAAAATCATAATAAATGAAAGAAATGATAATATCAATTAATATAAGATATTTTTCATATTAATTTCTACACTTTATATTATTATGTAGATTTTTAAATATTCTACAGATTAACAAAAACAATAATTTAAAACTATTATAAATTTTATAGTATCAAATAAGTTTATACTTTTTAAGAATAATTATTTTATAGTACTTAGAAATAAAATTATTTAAGCCTTATATTATAATTCAAAATAAACTTTTTTATTTAAAAATCGAAATTTTTAAATTCATATAAATTTAAATACAAAGCTTTAAGTATAATCTTATTATTTAAAATTATTTATTTATTAAATATTCAAATTATTGAGCTAAAAAACTCATAAATAATAATTGAACATATCTAAAAATTTATTTTAACTATTTTTATGTAACTTAAATAGCTCTAATTTATATGATATGGATTATAAAATAAATACAATTTTTAAAAGACGTGTAAAAATGCTTATCAGAATTAGAACAATTGTTCGATTTCCCTATTAATCAAAATTTTCTACACAATAATTAAAAAAAAAATTCTTTTTAACTATAATTGTATTATTACTTGATTAAAAATCTATATATAAATCAAAACCCGATATCATAAGTTAATCGTAACCACATAGAAAACTTAGTATTATTAATAAAATATCTTATAATAAAATAAAAAAGTAAAAAAATTAAAAAAAATAAAAAAATATAAAACAAACCTTAAAAATAATTAATAAAGAAAGTTCTAATGTAACCCGGAATGAAATACGTATAATTAGGAAACACTGGTTTAAAAGTTTCCAGAATTGCCTTTGGAAAGTAAAAATTAAATATTATTTAAACTTTTTTTAGCTTATTTTATTTAAAAAATTAATTAGAAAACATTAAAATATCAATAAATATTTATTTTCAATACCATTAAGATTTTTAATAACTCTATAAATTTAATTTTTTAGTATCAAATTTTGATTTAAAAATATATAAAGTATTTTTAATTTTTTTAAAAGAAATACAAATTTTTAACAATAAATTATTTAAAAATGTTTCTTAAATATTATAAATTAAGATTTAAATTTTAAATATTAATTTTTTAATTTTTTTAAAGTTGGCTCAACTCTAATGATAAAGCCGCCAAAGACGAAATGGTTTTAATGGTTAAAAAAGCTTGGGATTTAGGAATTAATTATTTTGATACTGCTGAAGTTTATGGAGACGGAGAGGCCGAAAGATAATTCGCAGTTGCTCTTAAAAATTTAAACGTTGCTAGAGATTAATATGTTTTATCTACTAAAGTTTTCTGGGGACCCACCAGATAAACTAATCCCGTAAAATTTTAATTTTTATTTTTACTTTTATTCGCTAAATTTATTTATAATAAATAAGCAAATAAAAAATTCAATTTTTCTTCAAGTTTTTTTTTTTATTTTATTATTAAATAAAAATATAAATTTATAATTAGAATGATATCGGCTTGTCTAGAAAACACATTATTGAAGGACTTAAAAACTCCTTAGAAAGATTAGAACACGACTACGTTGACGTAGTTTTCGCCCACAGATTCGACCAAGAAACTCCCTTAGAAGAAACCTGCAGAGCCTTCGACTGGGTTATCAAATAAGGGTAAATAAACGTCACAAATTTATCAAAAATAAATAAATAAATAAATTATTAAATAAATTAAAAATTAATAATTTTTAATTAATTAGACTTGCCACTTACTGGGGAACTTCTGAATGGACAGCTGCTAACATTTTCGAAGCTTTCGCAATTTGCAATAAATACAACTTGATTCCCCCTATCGCCGACCAGTGCCAATACAACATGTTAGAAAGAAAAAACGTAGACAAAGAATACGGAAGACTTTTCGACCTTTACAACTACGGGACTACAGTTTGGTCTCCTTTAGCCGGAGGACTTTTGACTGGAAAATACAACGACGGAATTCCCGAAGACTCCAGATTCAAAAAAGAGGAAAAAATGTTCAAAGATTCCATTTAAAAGGCCTAAAGTTTGTCCGAAACTTTGAAAAAATTAGGCGAAATTGCCAAAAAATTAGACATTTCTTAAGCTTAATTAGCTTTGGCCTGGGTTATTTATAATAAAGACGTTTCTACTGCCATTGTTGGAGCCTCGAAAGTCTCTCAACTTGAAGAAACTTTAAAAGCTATTTAATATGTCGAAAAATTAACCCCTGAAGTTATTGAAGAAATCGAAGGAGTTTTGTAAACCAGACCTGAACCTTATAAAAATTACAGAACTTGGTAAGATTTACCCCACAGAAGATGAAAATAATGAAATCTTGAAATTAAAATATATTTAAATATAAATTTTTACTTTATAACTTATTTATATGTAATTTCATATTTTATTATATTTTACGAGATGATACTAAAATTTCTCTACTAATAGTGCCAAACAATTTTATAAATAACTTATATTTTACATTAAAATTATAGATTTATAGATTTATACTTTAATTAAAATAAAAAACTTGCTTAGCTAAAATTTAATACCAATTTTTAAATTTTATAAACAAAATTAAAAATTAACTAAAAAATAAAGAATAAACAATACAAATATATATATATAAAACTCCTTATTTCAATGCTAATTTAAAACAAGCCAATCATCTCCCTAAAAGCCCAAAACGTGTCTCTCATTCTATTTACAATCAATCTAATTTTCCGAAGTAACATTCTACTACGCATAAAGCACGCCCCTCCACACAAACGCCTAATTATTCCAAAACCCTTCCTAAACCGGCAGTGGTTTCCAATTAATACACTTAATCGCGCAATTCCCATCATTATTCTCGTCCACCTAAAACAAAAAGCACTGTCTCGAACTGTAATTATCCTAATTATACCCTCCAAAAACCATAATCTAACTCTCATTTATCTGTCCACAGCACCCAGTACTCAAAATCTGCAGCGGCTACGGCGAAATTCTAGGGTCAATAACGCTCCAAGTGTCAAATTAAGGGTCATATTTCTCTATAACAGCGCTCATTTGCCTCTGTTCTGTCATGCCCCCGAATTTAAACAGATATTTGCCGTTAAAACCTGTTGCGGCTGCCGAAACGACGCCTTGGTTCAGGGAAGCCACTTGTCTTACTCTTTTTGTACTTATGTCGAATTCTTCTACGCTTTTTGTTAGTGAAGATTTCTTGTCTGCGTTTGTTGTGTAACCTCCGATTATGTAAATTTTCTCGTTTAGGTAGGCTAAAGCGTGAGAGGATCTTGGGTATTTCATCTCCGCTACGGGCACTAGTTCTTTGCTGTTCCAGTCGAATTTCGAAATTTAATTCGATTTCTAACCTGATAGAGAAGTACCTCCTGTTTTTTTTTAAAAAAAATTGTGAAAATTAATAATAAGAAAAAAATAATAATAAGAAGAAGATATACTGAAATAAAATTCAAAATTCAAAATCCAAAATTTAATTAAATTAAAATGTATTTTATATATTAATCTAACTATTTTTAATACCGATCAAGTATATGTCTCCATTTGGTAAAATTATAGATTTATGGAAATCAGGAGCAAATTAGTCAGGCCCCAATTTTATTTCTTAATACCTAGTTTTATCTTGTTCTACATCGCAGTAATACAACTTCGTACAGTCTTCTTCTTAAACAAAAAAGTGCAAGTATTTTCTTTAACAATCAGGTAAAAAATAATCTTTCAAATTAACCTCTAATTAAGTCTTATTAGTTTGTAAATTTAATTCATAAGCGCCAGTTTCCTAATCTTAATCAATGTTTAACTAACTTTAAGGTTTTAATTTAACAGGAACTGGGATTTAACTTTGGTTGGCTTAAAAAATAATAAAATTTAAATTAAATTAATTTTATTTTTATTTTTATTTATAAATTTATATTTTTTTCTATTTTTATTTATATATATATACCTGAACCTTATCCAAACCCTGATCTGTTTGCAGAAGGACTAATAATAGTTTAATCTCTAAATTAACCTGAAGGACTTGCCAGTTAATTTTAATGTCCCTAATGGTAATTTGACTCCATTTGCACTATTTTCACTAGTGCGGCCAATTCCTGCTACAAAGAACTTTATTTTTAATCGTTAATTTCAATATGAACTGGGTCCAAATCCTTGCTGTCAATAACTTTATGTATATCTTTTCTGAATTTTTCCATTAATCTTTATAAATCTAATAAACAAATTTTTCTTATTACGCTAACTGTATTCCCTGTGTCCAATTGAGTATTTAAAACCTCCAATTCTTAAATTAAAGACCTAATTTATTCGAAAATTGGAGAAAAGTCGTTAGATTTCAAAACGTTTTCATGCACTTTTTTTCGGTAATTTATTTCTAAATTTTCAAAATAATTCTAAACCATTTATTACACTCTTTCTTAGCATCTGTGAAGTCTGGCCACATTTTCTTCTATAACCAAATCCGGATTAGTTAAATATTAAATTTCAGTTTTATCCATTTCTTTAGTCAAAGAGTGCACAGCAGCCTACAAAAAATAAAATAAAAAATTAAAATTCAAAAAAAATAAAAAAATTTAAAAAAAAATTAAGAAAAAAAGCTATCTTTCATTTTTAGCTATCCATTTTTTTACCTTCAATTTTTTAGAACAATTAATTTTAACATTTTTAATAGACTCAATTTCCGCAATAGTCTAAGTTTACTAGTGAAATTTAAAGTGCGCGTCAATACACTCAGGGCATAGCTCTTTCAAACACTCCAAATTTGAACAGTAATTTGTAACAGGTTCATTTGGGTGCTCTTCACAAGTGTAATTTGTCGGGTAAAACTGTCCCTATGTAGATGTAAAATAACTATTATTATTATTTTCATTTTAAATGCCAGTTCTTTAAGTGTGTCCAAAATTTTAATTCCCGCTTAAGTGGGAAAAATTGGCTCGTGACTGGTTTTGGTAGTAGGCACTTGTGTGTGATTATTGCATTTTTAAAAAATTTTTATCAAAAAGTTTTATGGAGATTTTTTTTTTGCCTAATTTCCTTTTTTTAAAAAATTTGATAGCTTATTTTTTTGTTGATTATTTAGTTGTTTATTTAATTTATAATAAATGTTTTTATTTAAATTCAAAAATAAAACTATAAAAGAACGAGAATTTTAATATTTTGATAATATCACAATTATTTTTTATATTTTAGTGTAAACAAATAATAAAAATTTTTATTTAAAAATAATTTCCTTAACTTATTACAAAAATAAATAAAAAAATTAAATAAAGTAATAAAACTTGAAAACCTTAAATCTCTAAAGTTTTATAGCATTAATTAAATATTAATAATAAAATATATAAATTCTACAATAAATAATTTTAAATTTAAATTAAAAATTACACTATATATTATTATTATCGTTATAAATCAAGCTTATAAAAAAGGATCTGAAGGGAAAACGTGAGAGATAATTTCTTTATCGCTTCCTCCTGACAAAATTTTACTGTCTCCATTCCAAATAACGCTGAAAATTTTATCGTGATGAGATTTTAATGTAAATATAGGGAATTAAGATCTTTAATCCCATAATTTAATAGTGTGATCATAAGAACAAGAAATAAATTAGTGATCATTAATAGGAACTTTCTAAATATCGGAAACCCATAAAGTGTGTGATTTAAAAATATTGACAGGTCCTTTTCCTTCCCTCATATCAAAAGTTCTAAATTTAAAATTTAAAAATTAATTAAAATTGATATTAATTTTTTTAAAATATTTTAAAAAAAATATATATATAAAATTATTAAAAATTTACTTAATATAAGAATCTTCATGTCCACTGATAACTAAATCTTAGTCGAAATTAAAAGTAGTTACAGCAGAATCTTTAGTGGCAATTGACTAAACTTAAGCAACTTTAGTTGTATCGTATAATTTTATAGAGTGGTCAAAAGAAGAAGTATATATTTAATTTTAATTTTTCCACAAACATCTAGAAATATTATCATGGTGTAAAGCCTTAGACTGTTAAATTGGCTCAATTACTTTTAAATCTTATTTCACTTTTTTACCATTTTCTTTATTTTAATAAACATTTTCAGCTTAATTTATATTATTTTCAGATATATTATATATGCTTAAATCTCCAGTATAAGAACCAGAACAGTATTAATAAGGTTTCAAAGGATTTACGTCTATACAACTTACAGTTGATTCGTTTCCATTGCATTCGGCAATTAATTTGAATGACTATTAAATAAAAAATTAATACATCAATTAAATTAAAAATTTAAAATTGAAAAATAATTTAAAATAATTTTTATCTTTTTATATAAATTTCAATTGAATTTAATAACAAAGTTTTAATTTTTTTACAGTATCTTTTTTATTTTTGGCATAACTTAATTATCCAACTCTAATAGTTTCATCAGAACAAGCAGAAACTGTAATATAATTTTAAACTCCTTTTTAAGTTTAAGTTTACATAGGTTAACACAAAGTTTATTTAATTGACCCATCTATTATATTTTCTCTTAAAATCAAATCTTAATTTTAATCATAAAAAGCAAGGTCTCCACTAAATAGTGAAGCTACAAAAGGGGACTATTTATTTAAATTAAATTCATTTAATAATTGTAAATGGCTAATCCAATCCTCTTCCTTTGATTTCTTATCTTCATTAGGTTTTTAAATCCCAAAAGTGTAGTAAATTGTAATTGTAGTTTCAGAAGATAATTTATGTTTCAATAAATGAGATTTTATCTAAAAAATAATAAAATAAATTAAAATTAAAATAAATACAATAAAATAATTATAATAAAAGTATACGAAAATATTATTATAAAAATTATAATAAGAATCTTAGTTTTTTTTTCTATTTTTTTTCATAGAAAAACAATTAAAATTTATTTCATTATATTTGTTTACATTTCCTCTTAAAAACTCTCCGTTAATTAAAAATTAAAATGATATTTTTTCAAAATTTTCTCCCATTTTTTCTTCTAATTCAGGATTTTCCTCGCTTAAAATAGCCTTAACCTATTCTGATAAATCCTTTTCGTTAAACTCAGTTTTCATAGCATACTATTAAGAATCATCAATTTTATATTTTTCAACTAAATTTGTTTTAAAATGACAAAAAACTTCTTGTCCAATACTTTTAAAGATTTTTTCTTCTTCTTCAATTTAATTACTATTAACTTTATTTTTATTTTCTTCCATTATTATTTCTTAAAATTATGAATAAAAAGAGATAGATTTAAATTTTTTTTTATTTTTTTTTTTTTTTGGGGCTTCTTAACTATTTTTGTATGTAATTTATTTTACACTATATTTTATTTTATAAAATTAATTAATCAAAAAATATTACATCCAGGTCAATTTAATAATTTTACTTTTAACATTAATATGATTAATTCTATCGTATACTATTATAATAAGTAATAAAAAATTAAAAATTATTTAACAATTAAATTTTCACTCATTTTATTCATTTTATTAATTATTCTCATTCTAATTTAGCTCTGTATTACTATTACTATTGTTATTAATATTATTGTTATTGTTGTGGTTATTGATATTGTTATTGTTCGTATTATCAGCTTTTTTTAATTTTTAATAAAGTTTAGTATTACTACCAAATTTTAATTAGGAATTCGCTGTATTGTAATAAGTCGTATTTTAATAATTTGTCATTATCCCTGTATTATGGCTAACTATTTTGTTCCCAAACCGTATATTATACTTTTCCAACAGCTTACTTAAATTATATTAGGGATAATAAATTTTAAAGTCATGAAAAGAATCAAACTCGAAAAACAAATCAATTTTTTTATTTAATTACGCTATAAACTCCATATCAAATCTATTTAAAAAAAATATTAATGAAACTTAAAAGATATCTTTAAAATCGTATAAATTGACCTAACATTCTAAAATAAAAAACTTTAAATTGAAAAAAAAATAAAAAAAGTTAAAATTTCAAATTTAATTAAAAAAAACCCAAAAAAAAAAAAAAAATGTACTATAATATATCAATATATGTATAAAAAAAAATTTGTACTATTATATATCGATAAAATATATTTAAAAAAAAAATGTACTATCATTTATCGATAAAGATATATTTTTAAAAAAAACCACTCTATCATATATCAATAAATTTATATAAATAAAAAAAAAAAACAACTTACTATAATATATCGATAAATATATATATATAAAAAACATTATACTATCATATATATATATATCGATAAATAAATATATGCATATATAAAAACAAGTTATTTTTACTTTTTAGGGTCCAATTCACTCTAAGTAATATCCTATTATTCAAAATTAGACTGTAAAACCGATTCCATAGTATTGGGCTGCCAATTTGCAAATCTAAAGCCAGAAGGAGAGTAGTTGTAGCCGGCCCCACCTGAGACAAAAGATTTCCCAGATTTCATTGATTTTAAAGTTTTTAATCTAACTCTTTTTCTTTTTCGGTTTTGTGCCCTTTTGAATTGCTGTTTAGGACTTGCAAAAATATTTTAACTCATTTTTCGCCCCAAATAACCTGTCCTTTGAGTATTGTAGTTTGCTGTCAAATTAAAAGAAGCTTTGTGATTTTTTTTAACCGAATTTTCATACTCCTCGTCCAAGTTATTCGGATCTTGGTTTAAAGCTGTTTTATAATATATAATATTTTTAGAAGAAATATGTAAAAAATAATTAAAAATTTTTAATAAAAAACTTTTTGTAGGTAAAAAATAACTTTAAATATTTAATATTTATACTTAGATATTTATTCGACTATTTATAAGTTTCTTCCTAAACTCCGTATATATCAGATTCCAACTCCTTTATGTTTTCTATATCAGACTCAAAAACTTCATATGAAGATTTTTTTCTAAAACTTGTTCTGTTTTTATTTGCGGTGTGCACAGAATTTTACTAATATGACATATTACTTTAAGTATCATGAACTGATATAGATCTAGACCTATTTTTTTCTTACCCTTAATTTTAAATCTTTGACTGTGAAAATGTATAGTAATTCTGGTTTGTACTGCTTGGGTCTTTATAAAGTTTGGAAGTATTACCCGAAATATGTTTTGTTGATATACAGTCGGCCCTTATAAAAAATTAAAATATTATTTTTAACATTCCTTACTTTATATTTTATAATTTTTTTGTTTATTTTTTGTTTACTTTTATCTCAAGTCAGAATTCATACTGTTTTTCTAATACATAGCTAACTTTGAATTACTTTTATTGGTTTTCTAACTTTTAATACTCTTTTAACTTTTTAAAGTTTTTTAAGATTTTAAAGTTTTTTATGATTTCAAACTTTTTGCCATCTTATTGTACTCAGAAATTTGTCTAAACGAAATAAATTTTAGATCATCAAAGAAAAAAATAAAAAATAAAATGTATTGAGAATTAGTTAACAAATAAATCTATATTCGACTTTACTTTTCGCTCTCATAGTAACTAGAATTACTGCTTTCCTCAGAACTGTCAGAATAATAACTCTCCCCAAAATCGCTTCCCAATAAATCATCATAAAAATCCAAAAAATCCTTAAAATCTTCAGACTACATAATCCTTTCATAAACGTCATACAACTCATATTATAAGTTCCAAGGGTGAAAAAACTCTCTTTCCACAATTTACCTCCTTTCAAATCCATATTCCCTTTCCTGTTATACTTTGTTTTCTCTTTTAAGAACTAAATAATTGTAAAATACATCTTTTTAATATGCTAATAAAGGACAATTTAATTCGTTATGATATTTTTAGTCGCAAATTAAACAGTCTTTGTAAAATTATTTACTGTATCCGTGTGCAGATACTTAGTCCTTTATATAAATAAATTTTTCGTATTCATCTTGATTTTTCCGCAAAATCTTTAGAAAATCAGAACGCTTGATTTAAAGACAACTCACAAAAGAACGACATTTTGCACTGTAATCGAATTATTACCCTTTTAAAAATCATTTTTAAATTATTTATATTTATTTTTTAATTTAATAAAACAAATATAAAAAAATTTAGTAAATATTTAATTAAATAAATAATTGAATTACCTGTTATAAAATTTAATTCGCCAAGTAAACTCCCCGTTTATAAAATACCTAATGTGTGTTATTCTTTCCCCTTTTTAGAAATTTACACTTTTTTTTTGTAAATATAATTAATAAAAAATTTAACGATAATAGATATAATAAATTTATAAAATAAACTATATAATTTAAATTTAAGTTATTAATATTTATAAATACCTTTTCCATTCATTATTAAATAAAGCACCTATTCTCCATTAGGTTACGAAATAAATATCTATTCATTTGTCACAAATTATTATTCAGTTCCGATTTAAGATATTTTATTAATTATATTATCGTTGAAATTTTGGTTAAAAAACTTTATTTTCGAAACCAAAGATGTATTTATTTCAGAATAAATTTCTTTTCTCAAATGATCAGGCAATTTTTGCAAAACATCTTTTACAGCCGAATTTTATTTCATATAGGACCTGTCCTAATAAACATATTCTAAATATCCTCTAATTTTATTCTGTTAAATTTAAAATTAAATAAATAAATTTAAACAAATATAAAATATAAAACTAATAAATTAATTTTTTTTTTTTCAATAAAACTTTTTGGAATAAAAATATACAAATTTTAGAGATTTTTATTAATACTTTATAATTTATCCAAAAAATAATTATTAAAATCCCTTAAATTAAATTAAAATTTTTAAATAATTTAATAAAAAAAATTCACCTAAATAGATTTATCTATCAAATTAATTCTCATATGTCGATTCATCACCTAAATATCCTTTTTATACTCCGAACTTTCCTTATTTATTTCTTCAATAATTAAACTAATACTTCCCAATAAATAGGCAAAAACTCCAACTGTAAATAACAAAATTACAGTTGTGAAAATAGTTTCCACAAATGTAGTCCCCTTAGTTCCTATAAGCATCATAGTAGCAATTGCCCAGTAAAAAGCGTTAGCATATCTTACAATCCAATCTTCTTCTTCAATTCCTTCAGATTAAACCCAAGTAGAAGTTTCTCCCATATAATTTATTTACAACTCTGCAAGTAAATGGTAAGCAACCCCTAAAATCGTAAAAAATTTAAATTTAAATTAATATATAAAAATATAAATATTATATAAATAATATAAATTAAAATTTAATATATATAAATATAGAATTAAAGTTAATATTATTAAATAAAAATATAAAAAATTATATAGATTATATATTTATAATCATTTAGCATAAAATGATTCAACGAAAATTAATTAACTTAATTTAAATATAAAGTTAAAATTATTCTTTATATTTTAAACAAAATTTAAATGGTTTAATTTCACTTTATTGTATAATAATATTTTATTATATTTAATTTTTTTGTAATATATATTATCAAATTTTTATTATATTATTGTTTATATTGAAATATAAATTTATATTTTTTAATTAATATTTATTTATACCAATCCAGTGACACATGTGTATAACCTGTGATAATAAATATAAAAGCTAAATTATATGGGACCCTTCTTCGTGTGTATGATATAAACTCTAAAGTCTTGAAATTCGGTGTGTTAAGGGATATATTTTTATCGCAAAAATCACTTTTGCTATTATTGAAGGTAAATTTTCTTCACTGATAGCATAAATTGTTATTAAGCTAAATAAACCGATAAGATCATATATAAATTGAGATTTCAAATAATGTCTTAATATAAAAGATTTTTCATGAATAATTTGGGTATCAATTTAAATCCCAACTAGTGCCCTCACTCCAATCTCAAATATAAAAAATAAAATAGTCCAAAGCATAATAATCTAAAATTTTAATAAAATTAAAATAATATCCGCTAAATTTATATTAATATTTTTTATATTCTTTTTTTATTTTTATTAAGAAGATTTAAAAAATTATAAATTTATATATCATTAAACATTAATCAATTTTTTACATAAAATTTATTGCTAAAATTCATGTCAAAAAACGCCAAATTAATCGAATAACAAAACAGCCAAAAAAACACAATAGCACTTGAAGCAACATCCAAAATAATTGGAAAAATATGCGTAGGTGAAAATGGTTTAATCTGTTAAAAGTACTTTTAATAATTATTTATAATAATTTTACACTTATTTTTTCCAAATTTCTTCAAATTTTACAAACTTTTTTTTCCATTTTAACTGCCCTGTAATTTCTGCGATTTTCCCGCATTTTTGCCCATAAAAATAGAAGTTCTATTCGTAGATAATTTATGGAATTTTTTAGCACAATTTTGACACAATCTCGTCCCCTGTAGGTTTTTACAAAGCTCACAATTTTCCTTAATTTTTGTTAAAATTATGGACCCATGATTTGCAGAACTTCTTTATTTTCTCTACTCTTTCAAGGGCGAATTTTAAATCGAATTTAACTACTAATAATTTTAATTTTAATTTTAAGCGTTCATTTATATTAATTAAAAAAAAAGTTGCATAAATGTTAAATTGTAAAGTTTTTTCGGAGACATGGACTCTCTCAACTAATTAAAAGTTTAATTTATCATAGAATAACGCTAATTTTATTGCTAATTGCTATTAATATTTTAATATTATTAACCTATAAAAATATTTTAATTGTTATTTTCTCTGCTAAATTAAGTCTATTACTCAGATTTTTATGCCTCTGCTTACAATTTTTACTGTAATTCATTTGCCATATATTTTATCCATTTAAAAGTTTTTATCAATTTTTTTTTACTTAACTATTATTAATCTTTACTTTAATTATTAATATCCTTTTAAACTAATTATTATTACAATTGCCATTAGTAATTTTTTTCTTTTTATATTAAACTTTTAAAATCTTGAAAATATTCGCTTTTGTCCTTACTTATTTTGTAATGTCTTGGCTCGAGTAAACATAATTTATAGCTTGGAATTTAATATTTCATTTTATCAATTGATTTTTTTATCTTTGATTTTCTAAATAATAAATAAAGCTAGTTTCTAACTTTAGTTTTACCACTTACAGCCTATTTTTACAATATTTATTAGGATTTTTTCCCATTAAAATTTGGCTTCGAAAGTTATCTATTTCTTATGTCTTAAGGGCCTTTAAATTTAGCAGATCTTAAATTAGAAAAAAAAACAATTTACATGTTATTAAATTAATAAATTATTTAATTTTATAGAAATATTATTTAATTAGTTAAATTTGATAAAATGAATTCAAATTAACGTATTATTAGGAAAATAAATTATGTATAAATAAAATATTAAATATAAAATTAGATCTCAATTTTAATATTTAGAATTAAAAACAGGTTTGGGATTAAAATTTTTGTTATGATAAAAAAAATCTCTTTATTAGTTTATTTATTCATAATAATAAGATAATGAATAAATAAGCTTTATCATTCATTAATTTTAAAAAACAATATATAAAAAATAAATGTATAAAAAAATAATTAAATAAATTAATGAATAAATAAATAAAAAAATAAATTAACGAATAAAAATCTTTTTACTTTCTAGAGATGATTTCATCATTTGGTTATCCTACTAATTATTATGAACTGGCCAAACCTTATCCCAAAAAAACTGAACTACCACTAAAATTATTTATATTTTAATTTAAATTTATACTATGAGCAAAATTATTATTAGATTTTTCCCACTAATTTTTATCAAATTATGGAATTTGTGTACTATTTAAATTAAAAGCATAATTTTCCTTCATTTTTTAATTATTATTATAACCATAAGACAAATATTTTTGATACTATGACTATTTTAACTAATTTCTATTTAGTTAACTTTTTGGCCCCTCTAATTAAATACTGGGAAAATAACTTCCTTATTAAAACAATAATTATTGTTCTTTTTCATTGTATTAAATATCTGGAGTTTTTTTTACACTTTAAGAATTATTTAATAAAAGTCCTATATTAGAATTTTCTTCATTTCTTTAATAAAAATCTTCTTTGCTTTCTCCATTTTTTTAAATAATTTCGGAATTATAGTTAAATTTTAGTTTTTACTACTTTTCTTAACTACTAGAGTTATTTAAATTAATATTTTCCAATTCGTCATTTTCCTATTTAATTTTTGGAAAATTTTGAAAATTATAATTATTATCATCATCATATTGTTCTATATCTTCATATTTATTTCCATAATCATCAATTTCGTATATTTGACTAGATTTTCTATTTAATTTGTCCCAAATTGGTGAAGTAAAATTCTCTTATTAAGTCTCTTTTATAACTAAATCTTAAGTTTACATTGAGAATATTTTTTTCGCCTTTTTCAACCTTTCTTTTTCCTGTTCAGCGCCGGAGCCTAAACTTAAATGACTTAAATTTTCTTTTTAAGTAAATTTACTTATTATATCAGTTTAATTATTATTTCCTAATTTTTAATCATTTAAATTATTATCGCCTAAATTATTATAAGTTTTCTAAATCTCTAATAAATCTCTGCTTTTTAAATCACTGTAAATAGAATTATCTAATTGCTAACTATTAATATTATTATCACTTTATTATTTCTTTTTCTTTTCCTATTTGCTTCCATTCATATCAGACTATATTTAATTATTATAATTATTATAATTTTCTCCATTTCCATTTATATTTGACTAAATTACAACAGAATTTTATTACTAATCTTTATTTTAATCATCATATTTATTTTCATACTTATTATTTACATTTTCAAGTTTTTTACTTTCGCTAAATTAACTATCATATTCGTTTATACTTATTTCTAAACTACTGTCGCCTTTTACTTAATTTTTATTCAAATTTTAAAGATCTAGCCCACTAAGCATTTATCTTGAACTTTTACTTATTGAATTATATGATTTTAACCACGAATTTGTATTGTTATTTTTATGATTGTTGTTGCTTGATTGTCCTTAAAATAACTCTTTAGGTGAGCTAATATATTTAAATGACATTTATAATTATTATTATTATTTTTATTTAAATATTTATTTTATAAGTAATATTTAGAATTAAATTGTATTTTAAATTTTATTAACTATTTAATGCTTAATTGAGGTATTGAGTTATAATTTTTATTTTTTTTATTTTTATTTTTCTTGAAAGACTAGAATTTAATAAAAATAATTTAAACTTCTTAATTACCTTTTATTTAAAGTGTTTGATAACAATTTATTACTATTCTGACTATCAATTAAGTAATATTAAAAAAAATTACAAAACACATTATATTAACTATATGAACTTGTTTTCTAAGGTGTCTAATAAATATTTATTATTAAAAATACAAATAGAAAAAAATTATTGTTTTGACTTATAATTTTTTCCTATATAATAATATTTACAAATAAAAAAATCTTATTTTTATCTTTATAATTAAAATTCTAAAAACATTTTTCTATTAGATACAAAATATATTCTAATTAAAAAATAGGCCTAATGTAAAAATTTAAAATATTTGGTTTAAAAAAATTTTATTGAAATAATAAATATAAAATTAAATTTAATTAATTTTTCCAGTAACATTATGTTTATATTTCCTTGAATTTATTATATAATTTTCAAAATACTATAATAATTATATCTTTAAATTAAATATTTATTAATAAATATAATAGAAAAACATTAATTTACAAATATAAGTAAATAAACTCAAAATAAAAATGTCAGAGACTATTAATGTGTAAGAACATGTAAAAACATATATAAATATATTATTAAATAAATAAAATAAGCAAGACAATGAAAAAAAAAAAATATATAAGAAACTTATTTTAGACTATAAATTACCATTCATGAAATTTATTATAATTTTTATTTCAAAAATAAAAAGTAATATTTAAAAGACTTTACCTGTGATTTTTGTAATTAATCTTTATAATATATAAAATACGATCCTGTTAAATGTTCTGGTTGGATTTGTGATATATGTAATACAAGATATACTAAAGAAGAAAAAGTGTGGCACTGTTCGTGTTAAAAAGATGGATTTGATGTTTGTAATAAATGCTTTAGTAAAAAAGATTCAAGAATAGTAAATTTATTATATCAAGTTTTCCTTTATTTAATTAATTAAAAAATAAAATTATAAATAATAGTTTTATAAATATCATTTTATTTAAGAAATAGCAATTTACTTGTGATTACTGTTGCTAAAATCTTTAACCCTCTAATAATAACGACAAAAATTTTGATAATATATGGATTTGTGATATATGTAAAACTAAATTTAATGGAAAATAATAAAGTTGGAATTGTTTATGCTAACCATAAGGTTTCGATGTTTGTGTTAAATGTTATCAAAGATAAGACTAGAGAAAAGTAATAAATTTAAATTTAAAAAATAATCATTAATTATTTATCCCAAAAATACTTTAAATTAAAATAATTTTTTTTTGCAGAACTACTGGGATAATTTGATATAAGAAAAACATAATATTAATTAATCTTTAAACCCTCAAGAATAATAAAAAAATAACCTATAAGTTAAAAATCTGGCAAAATAAAAAAAAGCATAACAAATTAAAGATGATAGTATTTTAAGTAAGGCTTCTATTTTTTAGTCACTCAGAAATTCTATTTAACTTACCAATATTGAAGAAAATAATTTTTAAAAATAAAATTAGACTTAATTAGATCAATAACAAAAAATGACAAATAAATCTATTGATTAAGATTTAAATGATTCTCAATAAAGTGAAAATACTAAAGACATTATTTAAATGGTATTTTATTTATATTTATTTTTCAAATTTAAAGAACTTTCATTATTTTATTTAAAAATAAATGTAAAATTAATATTATACATAAAATTAATATAAATATATTTTAATATTTTAGATAAAAGAAAACTTTTAATAAACTAAACCAATTTTATATTAAATGGAAAAAGATCAGTTGTTAGATTGTATTTTAAGACTATAGATTTAACTTGGATAAGCTTTAATCGAAAAAGATAAAATAAATAGAGAACTAAATAAATATAAAGAATAATTTGATGTATAATTTTTAATCATAGAACTTTTTTATTTATATTTATGATATAATTATATTTATATTTATTTTCAATTTCTTAATTTTTATTTTATTTGCTAATTTTAATTTATAGACCAAATATGTTGAGGATTTTCCTTACTAATCAAAATTTTAAACTGAAAAATACGGTCTTTATACCGGTTAAATGATTAATGGATTAAGAAATGGTAAAGGTATAACCATTTGGGATGATGGAATATAATAACTCGGAAATTTTGAAAATGATTTGTACTTTTATTGTTATTTTATTTATTCATATAGGAATATAATAATTTTAAAATTTAAACATTTGATTAATCTATTAAATTATATATATTAATTAAATAATTTAAAATAATTTTAGGTTACACGGCTATGGAGAAATTCATTCGACTACTAATGATAATTATAAAGGAGAATTTAAATATGGAGAGTAAAAAGAAAAAAAAAATTATTACAACTTTCTTCTTTTCAATTTTTTTATTTTTTATTTATTTTTATTTGAATAAAATAAATATAGATTTAATGGACATGGAGTTCTGTAGTATAAAAATGGAGACATATATATAGGAGATTTCAAAGACCATAAGTAATATTATAAAAAAAAATTTCAAATATTAGATATAAAAATACATAAAACTAATAATTTCGATATAGAAAAAATGGACCTGGTAAATATATTCAAAAAATTAACGAAAATGAAACAATACAATATTTAGGCACGTTTAAAGATAATTAAAAACATGGTTAGTTTTAAGTTATATAAAATTCTAAAACGAAAATACAATTATATTAAAATAATAAATTAGTTGAAAAAGATAATGAACAATAAATTTGCGAAAAATTATAAAATTTGTCACCAATAAGCTAATAATTTAGAAAATAGTTTACATTTTCTGATAACATTACATAATGAAATTTATAATAATCTTAATTTTTATGAAATCTTTATATTTTAAATAAAAATCATAATACATATTTTAAATTAACGAATATATTAAATATTAAATTTATAAAAAAATTTACAAATTCTACATTATAAGTTAATTACCATTTATTAAATTTGCTAATTCCACATAAAATTAAATCAAATGTTAAAAATATTGTTTATTATGAAATAAAAATATTATAATAATATAATAATAATAGAAAAAGGTATATTGTTTATTTTTAATTAATTTTTTTTTCATTCCTAAAAACAAGAAAAAGAAAAAGAAAAAAAAGAAAAATTTTATTAAATTTATAAAAATATTTATATTAAAATAAAAATTTTATAAAAAAATATACCAATCAACATCTATTTTTCTGAATAAGTAAAAGAAAATTATATTAAAAATAAATGTTTAAGCCAGACCCTAATCACTTTCAAATAACAGGCAGAAGTAATTATTACAAAATAAAATAAAATTATAAATAATTAAATGAATATAAATATCTAAGGATAATAAAAATGAAATAAAGTGCAAAATTCTTAAAAATTTAAAAAATAAAATAAACTAGTATTATATGGAATTTTATCAAAATTAACGCTATATTCATTTTATTTATTTTCAATATTCATTAAATTTTGATAAATGATTAAAATAACTTTTTTAAATAGGTGTTCTATAATAACCAAATTACACTACACATAAATATACAACTAGCCCGAATTCTTTTAATTATAATAAGCCATATCAGCGAAATTTTTCACAGTTTTCATTTAATTAGTCATCTTATACTCCTTAGTATCAGAATATATGTAATTAAATATTTAAAAATAAAAATATAATCAGTTAATAAAATATATAATAATTTTTGTTTTTTCATCCAAGTCATAATTCTAAAAGTTTATAAACTATTTTAATAAACTTTTTAATTATAACTTATTACTAAAATACTTTTATCATTATTTAAATTTTATTGGTAAAATATTGTCATATAAAAATCATTATTTATCAAATAGATCAATAAAATGGGTTTTTAAGTATAAATAATCGAGTTAATTCTTTTAATCAAAATTAGTCATATGATTTGTAAAACAGTAGAAATGCAAACTAAAATTCGAATCAAAATTATAACTATAATAGCAAAAGTTTTCTTCCATAAATGCCTAAAAAAAACAGTAAGTTCTATATTTAAAATTTTTAATTTTTATCTTAATAAATATTTAAAAAAGGTAAAAATAGGTTTGAAAGAGAAAGTTTTTAAGACCTACAGCCTTTTTAAAAATAAATTTAATATTAAGATCAAAATAAAAATAATTATAATCAAAGTAACAATAATAGATCAGCGTCATAAAGTAAATAAAAAAAAATATAACTTAGAATTATTTGTCAACTAAAATTTTTAAAATAATTATTATAAATCTTAATTTATATTTAAAAATAAAAGGATATAAGTAGGGATTATAACCATACAATTACCCAAAAATAGAAAATCAAAATGAAAAATTAAGTAAGCATCAATAATACCTTTTAGAATTAGAAAAATAAATAGCAGATAAGTAACAAAGATAATATTAATAAAAATTAATGGAATAAAGGCTAGAATAATAAGAAGAGTAAAAATTATAACAATTTAATTTATAAAATTCGCGTAAATTTCCATAATAAAATAAAGAAAATGCTTACTATGGTAAATATTTTTAAATAATTTTAAAAAAATATATCAAAAAATTTTTAAAAATTAAAATAAAATAGAAAATATATAAGATATTCCTATAATCTAGCCAATACAGACAAAATAAAAGAAAAAAACTCAATAATAAATTGAACACGAATAAAAAGTTTAAAAGGAACTTGATGAAATGATAGCAAACAGTAAGTCTGCTATAAAAAGAACTCCGATAGAAAAAACTAGGAATATTTAACATTAATAGCAATAAAATAATTAATCAAATAATATTATAAATAATAATATAAATAATAATAATTATAATAATAACAATGGCAGCTTCCTACAAAATTCCTAAAATTTTTCAATGAATAATATTAGTCAAAAAAATAGTTTTAGTTTAAATCCTTAATAAAAAAAACTTTAAAATAATCAAATTTCTTAAAATTATTCCTAGCTAAATCTCAATAATCCTGTGTAATCATAGTATAACTTAGAAAATAGCAATTAGCAAAACTATAATTTTTAATAATAATAAATACAACATTAATAATAAATACCGAATTAAATTGAGTTATTTAAATAATTTTTTGAATAAAATAGTAAATAATTTTAACAACAAGTTTTATAAATTAAAGGTGAAATCGAATAAATGAAATATTAAAAATCCATGTAACAGAGTGAATTTGAACAAGTTAGATAAAATCTTAGATTTTAAATTTAATAATAAAATGATAAATAACAAAAATTTATGTAATAATAATATCATCGATAATTATAGGAAATAAATTAAAACCAAAAAAATTTCTATCAAAACAGTCTTTATAAAAACAGTCAGACTAATTTAAATTAGTATAAAAATCAATAAAAACAGAATAATAAATAATTGTATTAATAAAATTAGGAAAATTAAAAAAGTATATTGAATTAAAATTAATTAAATTAATAAAATTTACAAAACATTCAAAACTAGTCATAGCAAAACAAATTTTCTGATTAGAAGCCTTTAAATGAAAGTAATTTTAATATATAAAATTCTGAAAAATAAGTTAATTATGTATAAAATAATAGTAATAACTATTAAAAACAAGATTATGAATATGATATAAATGAAAAAAAGTCAAGTTAGCATTTACCACTTAAAAAAAATGAAAGTGAGTTAAATGAAAAAGAGTAAGAAAAAAAAGATAATACAGAAGAAGATTTATAAGAAAGTAATATATTTATTTTTATTAATGTCGATTAATATAAATTTAAGTATAAAATATTTATTAAATCTTATCCAATTTTAAATTTTTATATTAATAATTTAATTTATATAATAATTATTTTAGAAGAACAGTAACAAATGGAGGAATCGTCTATTTTTTTAACAGAACAATTGCCCGAAAAATATAGAAAAAATTTAAAACTTTAGTAAAAAATAAATTCAAATAAGCAATAAAATACCGAATAAAAAGTTTAAGACTCATAATATGCCAGTTTAAATCAATCAATAATAGTAAATAATTCTCAACTGGATTTTAAAGAAAAATTTGACATAGATATGAAGTCTTAAGATTAAGATGAAATATTATAATAATCTGAAGTTTAATAAAAATAAATAAATAATAAAAGTCAAGTAAACTTAGAAAAATCAAAAATTTTAAATCAAAGTAAAAATATTTAAAGTATATAAATTAATGATAGTGAGATTTATTCAAGCTAACAGATAGGTTATAATGGAGATTAAAAAAGTTAAATATAAGATTAAAATTTAAATTAAAGTAAATCTTAAGCCTAAATTATTAGTAAAAACAGCATTACATAAAGATCATCTTCTCCATTATAGACCGCTTTAGACGAAAAAATTAATTAATTTTAGGCTATGCTTAAGTAAAAAAGAAATTTATTATCGTAGTAAGAAAAAAATAATTATGAACTTGATATTTAAAAATAAAAGCAGTAAAAAAATAAAAATAAAAATGAAGATATTTCAGATATTTTGGATGATATTGATTAAATAATTATATCAGACAAAATAAAAATAGAAAAAAATAAATAATTTTACTCAAATTAAGAACAATTTCCTAATAATTATTGATTCATCAGAAAAAAAATTCCCAAACTAGTTATTAATTAAAATATTCGGGAAAAATTTATTGTAACATATAAAAATATATGCATTAAACTATATTATAAAGTATTTATATATATATTTATATCTTATTATGCTTACAACAATTTTATATTATAAAATATTAATACAAAAAGTATTTTTATAATATACTAAAATCAAATAATAAATTAATTTATGTTATATAAATTTATTTATTGCATAAAAATTGATAATATTAAAATAAAAATTTTTTTAAAACCTCATTTCTTTCTACCTCTACCCTTTTTTTAAGTAGCATTTTTTATATTTGCATTTTAATCTATTTTTTACTCATTTTAATTATCTTATATATCATTTTTTTATTAATCTTAATTTTGAATATCTTTTGGATATACCCCTTTCATAGCCAGTTCCAATTTTAACCTGTTAAAATAGGTAGGATCTGGATACCCAAAATAAGCAGGCCCCCCACTTGTATTTGTCTTATGGTGTACTCCGTTCCAAACAGTTGTATTATCTTACCCTGTCGTCACACTTCGTCCAATTGTAAATAATAATTTTCTTTCAAATCCAATTTTTAATAATTCTAAACATTCTCTTCCCTCTTCATTATCAGGTAAATAAGCAGTTCTACCAGTTCCACTATAATGCTAAATAATAATAATAATTATATAATTAATAAAAATAATATAAAAACTTAAAAAATAAAAATAAATATATATGAATATAAATTTTCTTTATTATTATATTATTAGTATTTTTTTTTAAATTATTTTACTTTTCCATTTCTTATTCCACTTGGAAAATGGTAATTTATAATTATAGTTCCACAATTTTCGTAGCCTGCACATCTAAAATTTTTATCAACTCTGCTTTTCATAGTCCCATCAGGTTAATCTCCGTACATTTCTCCATAAATTCTAGAACAAATCTTTAAATATAAAAAGATGTTTTAATAAATATTAAAAAATATTTTGATAAATAATAATATTTATTCAATTATAAAAGTTATATAATTTTTAGTACAAGATATTTTAATAAAATTTATAATTATTACAGGACATTTGATATGTTTGTATTCTACACAATGAATAAGACAATTTTGATGAAAAAAATGACCGTCACACATAGATAACCCAACTACATCTTCTTCGTCGTTTTCTTTTAATTATTTTTCAAATTATTCTTCGGAAAAATCGTTAATTTTCTCATAAAGTTCAAATTAACATATGCAACATTTTTCTTCTTCATGCATTTATTTAACTTTTTTTTACGCTCTTTCTATATTTTCCTAACTCAAATACAACAAGTATTCTACGGCTGAAAAATTAAAGTGGTCAGTTATCTTTAAAATATTTTCATTTTTATTCCCAGATTTAACTTTTAGCAGGTCTACCCATTGTTCAATTTTACCCAAAACTTGTAATAATTTTTTATTATTTTACACATTTTCATCTTACAAATCAAATTTATACTCTCTTTTTCCAAATTTTATTACCATTTCATTTTTCTCATTTTTTATCACTGAAATCTCCTCAATTTTCTCCTTATTTTTTCTAACATTTTCTTCCTAAATTTCCTTTGTTCCTCTTGTTTATACCCTTTTTTAAACTTATGGTTCTATTTATTCATCTTTATTAACTCCTTTTCTAGCAGTTCTTCCTGTTCTTTTTACCATTTATTTATATATATATACTTATTTCTCCTTTAATTTAGTAAATATTAATATATTTTATTTTTTAATAATTTTTTTGTATTTCAATTTATTTTTATTTTAAATATATTATGAATTAGAAAGCTAGGTACTTTTTTTTTGGTATTTATTCTTTAATTATTTATTTATTCTTATAAAAAAATTTCATCTGCTTAATTAAGATAGAAATTTAAATTACTATTTATTAAATTCTGACAAATTTAAACTTACCGCTTTAATATGTTCTATTTTTTTGGTATCATATAATAATATAATTTAAAAATTTATTAAAAATAAATTTATAATAATATTAGATATAAATAATACTTAAAATAAATATATACAATGAGACCCAATTTTTGATTAAACTTTTTATTAATTAATAAATATTCTAAAAAATTAAAAAAAAAAGATACTTTATTTAATGTTATACATTATATAAATTTGGGTTGACATAGATTTAAAGCACAATTAAAAAAATATCAAATATTTCCTATATTTTAAAACAAAAAAGTATAATTTTGTTAAAATATAAAAACTATAGTAATTAATTTTTTAAAACCAAAAATTGTAAATGAATTTAGGCTTTTTTTACTCACTTTTTAATCATTAAATCTATAAACTGTTTAAATTTTATTTTAAAAGAAATATTAGACTTATTGGTAAGTAAATATAAAATAATTTTATAAAAATATAATGAGTAAAGATTTTTTAATTATGCACTTATTTATTTCTTAGAAAAGTAATATTATAGATTATTATTATAATATTTGTAAATTAAATTAATTAAATATGATATAAAATTTTTAATAAGAATAATTTTATTAAAAAAAAAAATTTCATAAGATAATACTGTATCAAATTAGTCAAATAATTCTAAAATATTTAAAATTTAACATTATTAAATTTAAAAATAAGTATTTACTATATTTAATTTATAAGAAATACCTGATATATAAAAGTTAATTTTTAAAAATTTAAATTTAGTTTCCAGCTTTAGTATAGTAATCTTATTTAAACTACTCGTTCAATTTCTCAAAATTTATCTATTTTATTACAAATTTTAATTCCTTATTTTTTAATATTAAAATTCGAAAAACAATTACATGTGACTTATTTCCTATATTATTAATTAAATAATTTTTCTTATTTTCTTTCATTCACCTATTTCAATAGTTTAATCTTTAAATTATTATATTTATATTATACATAAAAACTATTATTATTATTCATCTAATTTGTTTAATTATTTTTTTTCAATTTATTGATTTTTTACCTTGTTCTTTTAATTGAAAGTAAAAAAATTTTATTAAAAAAATAAAATAAAAAATTATAAAACAAAATATAAATTCAACTAAAAATATAAACTTAAAATAAATAAAAAATAAATATAATAAAAATAAATCATAAATGGACCCTCCAGGAAAAAACAATAATAAAATAAGTTTTAAATTAAAGCAACCACAAATTTATGATTCAAATTCCCATTTAACAGAAAATAATTCAGAAACTACATTAGACTAAATAAATCAAAAAATGCAATTTTTTTAACAAAAAAGTTTGTTTTTATAAAAAAAAAAACAAAGCACACATACAAATAGCGAAAATAAAAATTAAGATTTTTCTTAAAACTAGATAGAAGATTATTATAATTAAAAGAATAGTAACTCATTAAAGCATTTTTCTAATCATAGTTTATTAGAAAATAATTAAAATTAGCATTTAAATCTGTAGAAAATAAGATCAAAAACAAGTATTATAAATTCATAAAATAAAAATAATTATGAAAACACCCAAGAAAATATATAACATTAATTTCACAGAAGAGAATATTCTGATAATTCAATAAATTAATAAAAGATAAAATAAAATAAATAATGCGAGCTAAATTTTTATAATGTCAATTAAAATTTTTAAAAAAATAATTTAAATAGTCATTTGAATAATTAATTTCCATAAAGTGATAACTAAATTTATTAAAATAATAATAATAATTTATATATGTAAAACCAAGAATAATAAAAATAAGAAAACAAAGAACTAGAAGATAATTTAAGCGAAAAATAAAAGGAACTGAGATCTTTGACCCTAAAAGGAAAAAAATAAAAAGAATTATTTTTTAAACAATTAGGAATTACAGACTCAGTTCTCAATAAAAATGAAATTAATTTAGAAACAGATGAAGAAAATCAAGAATCGTATATAATCAATAATAGTAGCAATAATAATTAAATCTAATAACATACAAACACAAATAATAAAAACTAAAATATTTATAATAGTAAAAATTAAGACCAAAATACAAGTAAAAATTTTCACCTAAATCTTATAAATAATGTAAATTAAGATAATTTAGATATATTGAAAATTGATAAATAATAGTCTTATCAAATAGATAAAGATATAATTGCCTCTGAAAGTAATATAGTTAGCGATTCAAGTCCTTAAAAAAATAACAACTAAGTAAAAAAATATATATTATAAAATATGTTATTATTTTTAATTTTTTCTTTAATTTTATAATTTAAAAATTTAACTCTTTTCTTATTAGATTTATGATTAAAATGAAGATTTATTTTAAGACATAGAAAATTTGGATACAAAAAATTGTTAATAGGCTTAAAGTAATCAAATTTACCACTTTATTGATAAAAATTAAAAATTTTCTTAAAAAACTGAAAATGAAAACAAAAATAATCACGAAAATTATTTAAGCATCTAAAATTATCAAAATCAAGGTGCCAAATGCCAAAATTAAAAATTAAATTTTAACTATAATAAAAACCATTAATATTCAACTTAATTAAATGTGGGCTCAGATTTCTTTCTTTAAGAGCCTCCTTGTTTGTTAAATATGCAAAAAAATAAGTTGACAAACCAGTAATTTTCAAAATCAAATATAACATAATATGGTGCTAAAAATGAAAGTGCAAATTCGAATTAGTTTAATGATGAAAATAATTAAACTTAAAACAAATAAAATAAAATCGAAAGTGATAAAGGCGAATTTTATAATAAAAATGTAACAGAAAAATAAAATTTGTAAAATCATGAATCAAATTAATTAGACTAAAAAAATCATAATTAATATAATATCTCCGAAAAATCATAAAAAAATAACTTAATTAATAATACTTATAGTAAAAATAATAATCATACTATTTAATCAGAATAAAACAATAGTAATATAAAAAACACAAAAGAATTAAAATAAAAAATATATAACCATGATATAAATAGTTAAAAAAAAAATTAGGAAGTAATAGAAATAAAGGATTTTGGTTTTAGAACTGAAAATTTTTCTAATAAAAGAATTAGATAATAAAAAAAAAGGTATATAGATGATTTAAGTGAAGATGAAGAATCTCAAATATAATAAAGCTAATTAAATGAATTTCACAATTAAAATGACGATAATTAAATACTGCATTAAAATTATAAATTTCCTCCTAAAAAAGTGTAAATTAAATTATTTATTTCATAATAAAAATTTTAATTATAATTTTTATTTTAAAAATAGAGATGATCCTTGTTTTATTCTTAGCAATAATGAAAATAATGATGAAAACAAAATAAATTAAAATTAACAATATAAAAATCAATAAATAAGAAAACCTTCATTTAAATCTTCCAGTTCTTCAAATTAAAATTTAGTATAATCAATTACACAAGATGAGTCTGTAAACAAATAACTCGAAGATGAGTAAATAAATGAATTTTAAAATTAATTAAACTAAAGAGTAAATAGTTATTCAGGAAAAGACTCGGCCAACTTCGATAAAAAAATATAATTAGCTTTTTAAAAATAATAATAGGAACTTAAAAAATTATAATTACAATAGTTAAAACAATAATTATAATAATTAAGCGAAAAATAAGGATAAAGTTTTTAAAATCTTAATTAACTTAAAAGAAACCAAGATTCTTTTAAGTAGAAAGATTCTATGTTAAGATCGAGGTCTGCAAATATGCCTTCCAATCAAAAAATAGACTAATTGTAAAAAAAAATCTCAAATAATTCTTAAATACTTAATAACATTTCAAGTAATTAATCATACAGTTAAATCGGTAAAATATAAATTATAAAAATAAATAAATAATTACTTGTGATAAAAATATAAAAATACTATTCATTATAATCAAAAATTAATTTATAAATATAGATGAAAATTAACAACATAAATAAACAATGATATTGAGTGAATTTAATGCCCAAAATTATTAAGATAGGGTAACTTTTGGGCCTTATCAATTAGACGCAGATGCAGTTTATTAAAAATTATCTATACAACAAACTAATTCAAATTCTCCTAAAAGTAATAAAGAAGAATACGATTGTATATATTAAGAGTATTTAAAAGCCCAAGAACAATTGTTAAATTAATCAAAAACATAAAATAACGAATATAAAAAAGATGTAAAAAGAAAAAATTCCTTATAAACTTCCGAAAAAAATATTAGAAAAAGCAAAAGCTAGAAAAAAATTAATTAAGAAGAAAAAATTAATATAATGGAACACCTTAAAAAGCCAATTTAACAGTATAGAAGTGCCACACCTAAAAGAAATAAAAATAATATTTAAAACGCTTTTTTAAACAATCCTAATTAATATCACTGTTTTCATTCATAAAATAAAATACTGGATAATAATGATTAATAATAATATTCTTATATTAATTTAAATAACCATCAAGAATTAAATAATTATAAAAATTTAAATTAGGCTAAAATTTATAGCATAAATTAAAATTAAAAATAAAATTAAAATTTACTTAAAAACGAAGTAGGTCTTATAAATTTTGAAGAAAATAATAGTACAGATATTGGAAAAGAAATGTAAAACGAAGAAGTAACGATTTTATTAAAATTAGAATTTATTTTATATAAATATTATGAAACTCTTAATATTTTATAATAAGTTTTCTTAAAATTTTTACATAATATTTATTTATGTTTTTAAGTTAATTTTAATTACATTATTCATGTTTATAATTTACTTATTTTTGATAGGCGTTTAAAAATAATTTCAGTTTTAAACCTTCTCTCAACAAAATTAATAGTAATTCTCAAGCACTTTCAAGTCCAGATAAACTTAAAGTTCCAGAAAATAATCAACATTAAAATATTCCTTATAGCCCGATGATTATAAACTAACATAAAAAATAATTCAATATTTTAAATTAAAATTAAAATTAAAACAGTAACAATTCTTAATGCAATGAAAAAACCAATTAGAGTATGAATAGTTCTAAAAAGGACTCTAAAAAAAAAAGAATCAAAATATTTGAAAATTTCGACTCGAATAAAAGTGTTTCCAAATTTAACTTAATTCCTATAAATTTTAATTCTAAAAATAATAATAATAACAATAATTATAACTAAATTCCTAATATTAATTTAATAAAAAATTAAAATTAAAATAATAATTTATAATCTCCAAATTTTACATAAGAAGAACATTTTTCTTACTCAGCTAACAGTAATATAAATAACAATCATTAAAATAATATATTAATATAAAACTAAACCTAATAATAAAATAATAATAATAATTTTATAGATAATAAAATAAATATTAATAATAATTTAGATTAAGATTAAAACTAAAATTTACTTGTTCCTAATCACTAATAAAAAAACTCATAATCTTAAAATTTTTCGTAAAGTCCTTAACCATAAAATATGAATCTATTTAAAGCTCCCTTAAATTTCTCTTAATATCCATTATAAACATAATAACAATAACAATTAAACTTATCTAATTAATCTTAATAAAGTCAATAATAAATATAATAACAATAGTTGTAATAATTATTGTATTAATAATAAAATTTATAATAAAGCATGTAGCATAATATATCCCCAAATCAATAATAGATTAAAATTTAAAATTAATAGTAATAAAAATAACAAAATTCATTTTAAAATATACCTAATTTAAATAACTTAAGCTAAGAAGAGCTAAAAGATTATTTATAATACAAAATTAAATAATTAACTGAATTGTCAAAAAATTAGATAAATAAAAATTCAAATAATATTTCTTTTACATCCACAAGGCCAGATATTTCGTTTAATTCTTAAAATACTTAAAATAATTAGTCCTTTCATAATTTTGCCTAAAATTAGGGGGCCTAATTAAATCATTAAAATATGTCTCTAAATAACAGTTTTATCTAAAATTAATTTTCAAAATCGTATTAATATCAATATCCTCAAAATTTCAATTAATAGCAATAATAATTTTCATAAAATTCTCAAAATTTTAATTTTCTCTCACAAGAACTATTTCTTTCGCAAATTCAAAAAAATGACTCTTTTCTGTAAAACTACCTTAATTCAAAGGAATTTTAAGAACAAAGCCTTGAACAACAAATCATTAATTTGACTTAAATACTTTATAATTAAAAAAAATAGGATTTCCAAAATTAATAAACTAAATTACAGGTTTCCTAGATTTTATAAACGAAATTAAGTCAAATTTAATTATAATTAAGTTAATGTAATTTAAATACAAATAATAGTACTAATAGTAACACTCACCATTTGAGCAATCCCAGTTTATTAAACCATTCTTATTAAGCTTTAAATAATTATAATAGTATAGGTAATACTAATAACAATAGCTTAAATCATATATCCCCTTAAAATAATATTAATAACTAATTTCATTTAAATAACTTAAATTGTTTTACGCACAGTATATCTCCCAGTTCTAAATAAAATTATTTCAAATCCTCAAATTCTTCAAAATCCCCAAATTATAATAATATGTAAAATTTCTCAGATTTCCATAATGAAGTAAAAATTAAATAGTCAACTATATATTAAAGATAAAATAATTATTATTATTATTTTTTATATATGAAAATTTTCTTATTAAGTTAATTATATTTTATTTATTTATTTTTTTATTTATTTATTATTAGATGGTAAATTAAGCCTAGATTCTTCCCAAAGATTTTTAAATACTTAAGTAAATAAAAGATCCTTTTGAAATATTATAAACTCCAGATTATCCTGGCTCCAAAACTGGAGAGTAAATTGAGGGCCTAGTAAAAATAATGGTTAAATAAAAGGTCACAAAACAAGTCAAAATTAAAAATTAAATTTTAAACATTAATTTTTTTGAAATTCGAGATGGAAGGGGGTGGGTCCACGATATGGATCCCAGAAATTTAAACGAAATTTTCATGGAAATTCCAAGTTAGTATAGTACTCATTTATCGTAGCATCAGATATCTTTGCTAAAAAAATAATTAAAAAATAGCGTCTAATTTGAAGATAAGGTAATTAATGTTATTAAATAAAGATCTAATATTTTTAAAGCTTTATTTTTAATAAAAATATAAATATTGATTTTTACAATTTAATTAGTGTTAGTATATATATATAATATATACAATTTAATTCTTATTTTATTACAATAATAATGGTATTAATAAATAATTTATATATAAATAGCCTTTCAAACAAGGAGACAAAGGTAGAAATTTGAAGTCCAAAAAAGAAGCAATGGAAATAGGAGAAAAAATGTTATAAGACCATGAAAAAAATTGTAGGTCATTTCTTCCTATAGAAAAAATAACTGTACTTTTAATTGTCGAAAATAAGACAGGAAAAACCCTAAAACCAATAAAACAAAAGATTAATTCTGGAAACTTATACACTGAACCTTTAAATTTACCTAATAATTACATTTCTGTTTTTTTACATGTAAAAGATTAAATTTCATTTACAAAGCCGAAAGGAGAAATAGTTTATAGTGAGCTAATAGAAGAAAATTAAAATCATTTATAAAACCATCATATAAATAATAGCGACAATAATATTAATTTCGATTATTTAAAAAATGAAGAAGCTCTTTCATCTTCTTATAATAACAATAATAATAATATTTATTAACCAAAAAGTGCAAACAATATTAATTTAAACCTTAGTAATCAAAATAAAAATTTTTATAACAATAATAATAGTAATAACAATAAAGATACAAATAATCACGGTTCTTGTAAAGATTCTAAATAAAATATATATAAATTAAATAACAACAATCCTTCTATTACATATACCCTTTAATGGGAAATTTCTAAGGGGTAAAATATTGTAAATTGCTCTAATAATGTAAGTTGGGATATTTAATTATATAATGGTTAAAAAAATAACGTGGTTTTAAAATGCTGTTTAATGCCAAATTTGAAAAAATCGTCGATTTAATTACATTGAAAAAATATAGTAATAATAAAAAAAGTACCTCTATTATTAATCAATCTATTTAATAATCTATAAATAAAAAAATTATTATTTTAATAATTTTCTATTATAGTTTAAAATTTAATTTAATTTTGTGTTTATTTCTACTATTTAATATAAAATATTTATAAAATTTATAATAAGAATTTAATTTTATAAGATTAAATCAATAAAATCTTAAATTAAATTCATACAAGAAATATAAATAAATAAATCACTGATTTCATATAATTTTAACTCTTTATTAATATATAGGAACTCAAACTTATTTTATATAATATCATAGTTCTTCAATCCTTTCGTTATTTTTTTATTATTTATTAGAATTTTTATCATTTTTGTCTGTGATAAATGGACTTAGATCGGCATAGTCGCACTAAGAATTGGCACTTTTTTCAAGAGTTAAATTTTCAACACATAAACAATTGCATTAAACAATTTAATTAACTACAACTAATGCTTCATTATTTTCTTCTCCATCTTCTCCATCTTAATCTAAATTATTGATAAGCTAATCATAGCCAAATTAAAGACAAGCCAAATAATTTTCTTATGACATTTCACCCTAAATAAATTATTAAATTTAAAAATTAATATAAAAATTTCAAATATTTAATTAAAGTATTTTTTTTATTATAAAAAAAAATCTTTTTGCTAAATATGATTAGAATATGATAATTATAAAAACATTTTAAAAGTAATTTTTTTGAAAAAATACATAAAATATATAGATGATAAAAAAAATAAAATTATAGTATATATGGTATTTTACATCTGCGCCAGCCTAATCATAACCTTTTTTATATTCTTTACAATTTTAATTTGTAATGTCTCCTTAAATTTATGAATTTATAAAAGCAGTGTATTCTTTACATTCATCATATGCCATACAATCTTTATCAAATCTTGCATTACAATTTTATACCAAACAATCTCCAACTTCAAAAAAACTAACTGATTATTATGACAAATATAAACAGGCCAAAATTATAATGACTGATAAAATACTAAAATTTTTATTCATAATTTTTATTATTAATAATTTTCTTTGCTTAAAAGTAATATATAATTATTTTTGAGATATTTTAATTTTGTTTTTTATTATCTATTTATTTTACAAATAAAAAAATAAATTTATTATTAATAATGATTTAATTAAGATAATACTAATATTTTTAAATATAAAAGCCTTTTTCCAATTTATTTTAACACCAAATTTATTGAGGTTTTATTATTAGAAATAAGCAAAAATTTATTTAATTTTATATTCTATCAAATTAAGTAAATTTTCTGTTTAAATATAAAAAGCTTATACTGTAATATAAAATAGAAAATTAAATATATAATTTATTAGTTTCGTAGATGCAATATATTTTGAAATAAAGACTAATTTTAACAATTAATTATTAAATTAAAAATAATTATAATAGAAAATTATCAAAGCCTATATAAAAAGGAAATTATAATTAAGTAATTTATTTATTTATTTAAATTTTAAAAAAAAATAACCTTTCAAGATTTTCAATAAATATTGATATGAATATTTCTAATATTTTTATATTATATTTAATAATTTACCAAGTTCAAATTAAAAATAAATTAAATATTAATAATAATTATTAAATTCACATAAAATTTGCATATTAATTATTGAAGATTTTTTTGATAAATAAATTTTATATTATATATTATTGTTTTTATCATTTAAGAAAATTAAAAAGTGTATAAAGTATTGCCTTTATATGATTGTATATTATAGATAATAAGTTATTATTATGTATATTTATTTAATATATTATTTAATTATTTATATTAAAGCTTTTGAGGGCTTTATAATATTATATTTAGTAATATTTTAAAATATTTGTTTAAATTTAAAATATTGTTTATAATATTTAATTATTTATACAGCATCTATGTTTTTTAGGCATAGTGCGATATTATTTATCATTTATTTATTTTATTTAATTATTTTATTTTTTATAATATCTTTATATTAATTTATTTATTAAAAAAAAAATTGCGCTCATAAAGATAGAAATCTAATATGGCTCTGCTTTTTTAATTTTTTGCAGCATTTTGATTGTCGGGCTAAATCAGAGGGCCTTCAAAGTAATCTGCATTCAATTCAAAAAGTCCAAGAAATCAATACGTTTTTTTAAATAGAAAAATTAAAAAAAGTGTCAAAATAAGAAAGAAAATAAATCTTCTTCTCAAATTTAGCTTTTTTTAAATTTTTTCTATTTAAAACTTGTAAAAAAACTTATTTCTTGTCCATTCTGCATCGAATTACATAATTGAACTTACTTGAAATCAAATAGAAAATGAAGAAATTGCCGAAAAAATTTTAAAATAACGTGGGGAACACTTTATCCTTAGAAGTTTTTTCAGGTGAGAATTAAAAACAACAATTTCTGATCATTTTCTATTCTTTGCCATGATTCGCTATATTCCATATTCGGAGGTAACAGGGAAAAGAAAATTTTATTTATTTATTTGTTTATTTATTTAATTAAATAATTATTTTTATATTATTTTATTTGAATTATTCGTTGGTTTATTAAAATTATTTAATTACTTTTACTTTTTAAAATAACTCTTTATTTAATTAATTAAATTCAAAATTCAAAAATCTACTTTAAATTTAATATAAACAAGTAAATTAATTAACTAATAAAAGCAATATATAACATTAACACATAAATACGTTTTATAAAGGTATTAAATATTAATTTTTATATATATATTATTATGTTCAATATGTACACTTAAAAACTTAAATAATTATAATTAAAATAATAATAAAAATTAAATAACTTTAAATCTCAGTTATTTTCCAAATCTCCCCTCCCCTCTTTTACGTAATCATCTAAATTATAACACATAAATAAATCTTATTAATCAGAGTCATAATGATAGTACTATTTAAAAAAATTTTATTAAACTGAATTAGCGAAATTTTATAAGCTATTTTGACTTTAATTTTCAATATTACTATTTAATTAATTTAAATTATTTCCATTATTTTATCCAAATTATTAATTTCCCTTTTTCTAATCCATTTACTATAATTTAAATTAAAAGTTACACAATTAATTTTTATATATACCTGGCTTTTTTAACTAAGCATTATATACTTAAATATTATCCAAAACCCCCTAAAATTATTACTACATTACCAAAGTCACTTAATCTTTACCAAATTTTCTTTCTTTTATATTATCTTTATAATTATTTCCAAAACTGTTAAACACATATTATTATACCTAATATTATTACTATTATAAATTCATATTTTAAACACATTAATGATAATTTTAATATTAATTTAAACTTTAATTTTATTGTTAATTTTAATTTTAATTTTTATTTTAATTTTTATTTTCAATCATGTCTAATATATGTTAAGGCAAAACCAAATTCAAATCTTATGGTGAAAATTTACTTTTATTTTTTAATTAAAACTCCAACTTTTTTTCCTATTTTTATAATTTTTATTATTCTTCTTAAACATATTAGTTATTTGATTTATTATTTTTTTATATTAAATTTTATTGTTTAACTTTTTATTTTAAAGAACTATTCCAATTGTTTAAAGTACTCTAAAATTTACCTCTTTTTTTTTTATTTAAACTATTTTCTTAACTCTTATTTTATAGACTCTATTATTTATTTAGCTTTTATTTTTTAGACTCATTTAACTCCTATTCATTTACTTAATTTTAATCTTTTTACTCTTTTTTTTAAGATATATTTTAAATTTTTTATGTTTCAGATTTATTTTCTTCTGTATCTTAATTTTATACTTTATCTTCCTTTTTTTAATTGAAATTTTACTTTTCGTGATTCTATATATCAATGTTAAAATTCTCATCCATACTAGACTCAGTAACTAAATTTAAATTTTAATCACACTTATTATTATTTTCTTAAACAGTATTAAGGACTTCAAAATTACTCACACTTTTTTGATTTTTTAATTTTTGATTTTTATTATTATATTAACTCAAATTTCTAAAATCCTAGTTTTAATTTGAAGCATCACTTTACTACATATAATAACTTTTTTAAAATAAATTACTATAATATTAATTTCTACTATTATTAATATTACTGCTTCCATTTTTTTACTAACTTTAAAATAATTACTCTTAATTTTAATCCTCTTTATTTTTCTAAACTGTTGTTTCTATAACCTGTATTTTTCTTTATTAATTTTGAGAAAAGTCAGCTTAATCTTTTTAATTTGAATATTAATATAAAGAATTTCTTCTATTATTTTATTTATTTTAACTTTAATTTTAAATTTTAATGTTATTTTTAATATTAATTTAAACTGAATTTTAATTTTTAATATCTTGTTCATTTTAGTTTCTATTTTCTTCTTTTTTAGCTGTTGTGTAACTTCTATTTCTACCTTAAAAATTCGCAGAACCGTAATTTATAAAAACTACAGATTTTTATTTTTGTTACTATTATTAACTATTTTATGAGTATAATTGTTTTTATTTTTATTAATATTATAACTTTATTTATTGCTATTTTTAATTTTCATTTATTTATTTTTAATTATTTTTATTCAAATTTTCCTAAAAACCTTACTTTTAATTAAACTTAGAAATTTGATTAATATCGCGCTATACTTTTTATAATTTATCTTAAATTTATAACTCATTTTAATTTAAATATTTATACTTTTACAGTTATATAATCTATTACTTTTTAATCATATATTCTTAGTTTTCATTTTCTTTATTATTGTTTTAAATATTACTACATTAAACAAAATTATAAAAGTTATTGGTATCTTATTAAAATTGAACACCTACAAAAAATAATAATTTATTAAAGCTTTTAATAAATATTATGTTAATTTTAATTTAATATAAAACTTAATAATCCAATAAAAATTTACTGTTTTTCTCCATTCTACTATTTTTAGATATTGCTGATAAAACTCTTTCCTAATTTTTTTACATATCTTCGCTATTTTTTCCTTTATAATTTATACATTTTTACTAAATCTAGTTATTTATTAATTTATCATTATTTTTAAATTAATCAATTTCTAATTCAAATTCTGAACCTTACTTATTTTTTTAATCACAATTATTATTTTTATTATTATTATCTACTTAAAAATTATTTTATGGCTTACACACTGTATTACTCCTAAATCTTTTATTTACAGTAGATACTCGAAAAATATTAGTTTATTTTTCATTTTCATCTAATTATTTTAAATTATTTTTACTATCCTAATTTAAACTATCATTTTAAGTTTAAATTTAAATTTAACTCTAATTTTAAAATTTATGTATTTAATTTATATTAATACTTTAATTTAATTCCATATTACTTATACCTTTTTTATTTTCAAAAATTAGTTATGAATTTTATAAAGATTGATAATTATTAAATTAATACTAAGAATTTTTTTAATTTTCTAAATTCTAACTCAAATTCAAATCTTTTTAACTTTAATTTTAATTTTATTGTTTTTTTTACTATTATTGCTAATAATAATAAACTCCAGTTTAATTTAATTAAAAACTTTTTCTTTGTATTTATTTTTTAGGATTAAATTAAATTTTTTGATAACCTTAGCCTTTATCTTATTATTACTATAAATTTTCTATATTTGTATTATTTTTTCCATTTTTTTATATGAATTCTTTTATTTTTTCATCGTTGAATTAACTTTAACACTAAGAAAAATCTTTTACTTCAATTTAATTAGAAAGTTAATTTTTATTTTCTTTTTTTAAGCTCGTAAAATTTATTCCTTTATCAATTTTAATTTCGCTTGCATTGACGCTGTTATATTTAATCTACTTTGTCAAATTTTCTTTATCATTATTTTTATTATTATTAATTTTTAAAAAACCTTAATTTTACACCATATTTTCCATTTTTGTCCCATTATTAATTATGGTATTATTTTAAATACTTTAACTTATATCTACCAAACAGCCTTTATTACCTACATCACCAAAATTATTATTATTATTTAATTTATTTATTTAAGAATTGCTAGCATTTCTATTTTAAAGCCATATACCATTTAAAATGGCCTTATTTTCTTTTAATTTACTGTCATAATGTTCTAATATACTATTATTTCTAAGCTATTAATTTTACTCTTTTAACTCATTTTATGGTTATAAAATTCCTTATTATAATTAATTATAATAATAAGTATGATTACTTTTTTTATTTTAATCTAATTATTACTGTTAAAATTATTATTGATCCTCATTTTCTTTGTTTTATAAATTAATTTATTTTTGGGATTTATTATTTTCTTTTAATAATTGTAGATTATCGCAATTTTCGTTTTATATGTGTAATTAATTTTGGAATTATTAACTTTCTTATAAAGGTTTTTTTTTTTATTGATTATTTTATTTAGCTTTACTTTATAATATATGCTAGGTATTTTCATCAAAATATTAATTTTTTAATAAATTATTATTTTTAGATTAATTCGATTTTAAATATCCGTATTAAAGATTTTTATTGCCACTTTATTTTTGTTATGAAAGCATTTAAATATGTTATATTTTATTTTTATTTTATAGTGTATTTTATATATTTTATTTTCTTTTGATTTTTTTCTTAAAATACTATATTTAATTTTATTAATTACAAATAAAATTTAATTATTGTTATTTCCCCATTTAATTATTTATTTGTTTTATAAATATAAAAAAATAAAAATTTAATCACTCAATTTATTATAATGCATTATTTATCAAATTAATAAAAATTAAATGTCTTTTTTACTTATATTTTATTTACAATATTTAATATTTGTTTTTATAAAAATTTTTATAAGAATATAAAATATATAATATAAGTTTTATTTTTTTTCAATCAAAAATGTGGATTCATTTTCTTAATTTAAAAAATATGTAAATATATATTAAGTACATAATTATTAAACAATATTTTAAAAAACTTCTAATTGGTTAATATTTAAACCATTTTTATCTATATATTAATATATCTTAATATAATCAGAATTTATAAGAATCTATAAATATTTTAGTTAATTAAGTATAATAAAAAATATTCTAATCTAATAAAAAGGAAAAAATCTATTAAAATAAATAATAATAATAAAAAAAATTGTAACAAAAATTTTAAATTTAAATCAATAGTTCTTAAATTAAAATAAAAGAAAATAAATATGGTAGATACAGCTGATAATAAATAAAAAAGCACAAAGTTACTGTAAACTCAAAAATAAAATAGTTTAATTTATAATTTTTTGGTTTCTGAAGGAGATTCTTATAAAAATTGTCACTTTGCAAATGATTTTACCGGCCTTCCTGCACTTCCTATACTAGGGCAATATAATAAAGGTGAATAATTTTTTATTTCATTTATTTTTATTTATTTTTTTAAATTGTATTATAATTTCTCCAGTTTATCATTTTTTATACTTATATTTTTTGAAATTTAAAATATAAATGTAGGTAATTACGAATTTAATCATGTTAAAGGACTAATTGCATTGGAATGTATTTTGGACGACAAAGAAAAAACTGTTATGACTGAAAATTCGTAATAAAAAATAAATTTTCCTCCTGAAATTATTGAAAAATTATTTAATATTCAAAATCCAATTATACACAATTAAAAAAAATAAAATAATAATCAAAATAATTTTAAAAATAAAAAACCTCATTAAAATTCTTAAGACCAAGAGACAAACGAAAACAACCCAGAGTTTTTAAATAAAATTTTCAAAACCTCTGAAAAAATTAATTTTTATACAATTTTTTCTTTCCATAATGATAAAATAAGTTTAAAAAAATAAAATTAATACAATTAGTATAATAAAAAAATGAAAAATTCAGAAAAAAAATAGCTAAAAAATATTAATTAACCAAAAAGCTAATGTATAGATAAAAATAAAGAAGCTGAAGAAAATTAAGCACAGTTAAATGAAATTATGGATTACCTAAATAATGAAAACATCTCAGGTAACATATATAAAAAAATTAATAAAAATTTTATATTATAAAGCCATTTTAAAATTATTCATTATATATTAATATTAAATAAATTATTTTTTAACAATAAATATTTTTTTGAAAATGAATTTATTTTTTAAATTGTATTTTTTTTGAAAAAAAACATAATAATATGTATTTGACTCTATATTTTAATATTTTTTCTATTATAATAAAAGATGTTATTTTTAAACATTATAAATTACATTTAATATTTCTATTTCTATTTCTTTTTTAATTTTTATTTTTATTCCCTTTAAACCAGAAAAAGAAATGCAAAAAAAAAAAGAAGAAATCCAAAAAAACTATTTCGAAAATAATCTATTAGAGTTAAATTTGGTTCCCCATCCTTTTCTTTTCCAAGACATGTCTTTTTTCCAATTCCAAAAGCGAAAAGTAATTTTACAACCTATAACAGTAATAATTCCTGAATAACTAAAAAATTAAGCCAATATTTTCCAACCTTAACAAACAGAAAATAGAGACCTCAGTTTTTAAAATTACAGAAGCGAATATTTAAGTTGTCATTTGGGAAAATTTATGTCTTTATGTTTTTCTCCCAATAACTGCAAAGTTTTGGTCAATTAAGAAGCCAATTACCAAATTTTTTACCTTATTTTTTTAGATAATAACGACGAATCAGAAGAAGATTTTTAATTATAATAATAATAGACAAAAAATAACAATATTAAGAAAAAGTAAAAGCACAGTGTTTTCTTGTATATAAATTTTTCTAATAAAAATTAACTCAATGATCTTATTGAAAATTAATTAACATAAGCGCAAAATATTGAATAATTAATTTAAAATTTAAAATCTACATAAGAAGAAAATAGTCCTTTAATTTCTCACTTATAATAAATTTTTATATAGTAAACAAAAAATGAAAAAAAAAATAATGAAAATCAAGAAAAGTGATATTTTTTATAAATTTTTACATATGATAGTTTATTTTATCAGTCAAAAGTATATATATTATATATATAAAATTAATTTAAAATTTTTAATTAAACTCAAATAAATTAGTAAATTTATTATAATATATTATAATTATAGTATAATATATTATACTTATTATATAATATTTGAAAATAATTTTTTTTTTTTTTCAATTTTACTCTTAACTTTCATAAATAAAACTATCATCTTGATCTACTAATATTTTTGACTCTTTTAAGTTTTGTTAATACTCAATTACACTAAATAAAGCTTATTTGCTTATCTGACTTTATGAAGTATTTCTAAAATATTAAAAAAAAATATTATATGTAAATTTATAATATTTATTAAATTTTTATAATTACTTTAGATTTATATTGAATTTTTGTAAATTTTTAAATCCTATCATAATTTTACTTAATTTAATAATCGTTTCTCCTGTTATTTCTTTATTTCCTCTAAAAATTAATAAAATAATTAGATAAAATTTAAATCTTTATGCCTAAAAATAAATTACTAAAAATCTAAAGTAATCATTTCAACATAATTTAGTTGTTTTAAAATTTCTAAAAAGCAACTTAATTTATAATCATTTAAATTAGAATTCCTATTTCAATTTTAAATTATTAAAAATAAATCAAATATAAGCAAATATCATTTTTTTTATAATTTACGACATATCAATTTTAAGACAGTTCATTTCTTTAAAGTTTACTAATTAAAATAAAAATTCCAAATCCTCAAACTCATTTTATCTATTTTTTTTTTTTAACAATATTTATTTAACAAAAATATTTATATTTTAATAATATATCAAAATTATTAAATTAAATTAAAATTAAATAATAGTATTTTACGCCAAATATAGTTCCAACTTTGTTAAATTTAGAGGAAAATTTTTCAACTTCTAAACAATTTTTTACCCCGTCAATCGAACAGTCTAAATCTAGGTTTAAACTGTCTAATACTTATCCAAATTAACTGTCAAAAATCTCTCAGTTAAATTCTATATTTAATTCTAAATATAACTAAATTTTGCAATTTTTGATTGTTTATTACTCGAACCTATCCCTTCATAATTTAACTGTAAATTTTAATTTAACTTAAAATTCTAATTTTATTAGCTAAACTTTTATTCGTAATTATCATCCTAATTATTTAAATATTCTTTATTTTTTAATTATTTTTATTCTTAAAACTGTATTTAAACACTTTCTTTTATATCCTCTTCTTTGGCCAGCATATTCAAAAACCCAAATCTCGCAAATTCACTTTTCTAACCTTTTTTTTAAAATTTTTCACGCTCAAATTCCAAATCCTCCTAAAAAAATTCAGATTATTCGTTTTCTTTACTAAAACTGTCGCCCTTTTAAACTAGCGCAAACTATTTTTTTAAATGCTAATTTCTTTTTACTAACAAAGTACTTTCGCTAAACTGTTTTTTTTTCTCATTTCTTTTCCTTTCAGACTCTTCTTCTTCCAAATTGTCTTCTTCTTCTTGGTAAATCGGGTCCAAATTCAAAAATTGCGGAATTCGAGCTATCACACATTTTATCAAAATTTTCTCTTCATTTTTTAATTTCTCCGAAGTTAAATTATTATTTTAATTATTATTATTATTTTAATTTTAATTATTATTATTAAAATCTTAGCCGTCCTTTTTTTTTAATGAAGAACCCTCATTTTACAAAATTTTATCCTTAAAATTTAACACTATATCCTTTTAATTTAATTATTTTTACTAGTCTTCTTGTTTTTTATTCTAAAATTATTATTGCTAGTTATGGTTTACTATGTCAGAAATTGAATTTATCTGCTATTATTATAATTTGTATTTTTAATTTTGATTGTAAAATTAAAGCTTTTTTAAGTTCTTTTTCTCGATGTTTTTTAAATTTATTTCCACATATTTTAAATTTTTCTGAATTTTTATATTGTCAATAAACTCATTCAACAAATAATGCTTAATATAATTCCTTAAATCCTGCCCAGCAATTCTTAATTTTATCTTCAATTTATTCAAAATAAAAATCTTTTTTAATTTTCCTAACACTTATAAGTCTTTTAAATTATTTAACTACAAGCATCCATTTTATATCTAAAATTAATTTTATAAATAATGTACTAATATCTTTATTTATTTTTATTTTTTAAAATTTTTTTTATATTTACCTGTCTAATTTTAAACTGTACTAATTAATCAATACTTTAGTTATTACTAAATTAATAACTAGGAATTTACATCAAATTAGAAAAATCAAATTCTTTTTTCGGATCTAAACTGCTAAATTCTTCGACAGCTTAAGAATCTTTAAATTAAGGAAAGTACCATATATGTTTATTTTACCCCTAATTTAATTTAAACAAATTATAAAGTACCATGTCCAAATTATAACCGTAATCTTCTAATTAAACGTGAAAATTTTTCAATTTGTTAAAAGGTCTTAAACACAATTTTTTTAATAAATTTTCAATTAATTTGTTCTAAAATTTAAACTTTCTTTCATCAGAATTTCCCTAATAATTTCCATAATCTGTGTATTAATTTTGTTATATTTAATTATTTAATTAATCAGTATTTACCATATTTTCGTCCTATATGCTCAATTTTCCATTAAAATTTTAATTACTATCATCCATATAATTATTATTTTGTAAATAAAATTAACTCGAAAATCCCATACCTGAATTTACAATATTTATATTATTATTATTTAAATTTTTATTTATATTATAATTATTATTATTTTCTATTTAATTCATAGTCAACTTTTAAATTTAAACTTAATTTTGTCCATTTATTTAATTTTTAGATTCTGGAGTTGGGTCCTGTTCATTTTCATTATTATATAATAAATACTAAAAAAATTCATTTTTCTACAAAGTTATATAAATTCTTTCTATATCTTAAATGAAATTTTTGGAACTCATTACCAAAAATTATAGCATTTTCGGATTATCAATTTCGATAATTTTTTATTCTTCAACCTGTACCAAATCAATTCCAAAAATTTCAAATGAATAATTTTTTAAATTAAGATGATTTCCTTTGAAAATTGAAATACTTTCGTAAAGCCAGTTAAAAATAATTCCATAAGGCATCAAATTTTCTTTAAAACAGTAAAATCTTTTATCTCCATCTGAATTATTATTATTAAATTTGTTTCCCTTTTTTTTTTGATTTATTTACTCATAAACTAATTTTTAACCAAATTTAAAATCCTCTTCATGATCTATAACCACTTCTAAAGTCTCTAATTAAGGAAAATGTAATTTACCTATATTCTCAATTTTCTTTATTTTTTCTAGTAATTTCTTCAATTTTTCGGGCAAACTCTATTACTAATAATAAGAATTATTTATAATATTGTTCATATTTACAGGGTCAAGGTTTAGCCCTTTGAAAATCTATTTATTAACAAAAATTTCTAATTTTATGTTTTTTATCCGATCATAAAAATTGTAGTACAAATTCTTTTTTTACTTAGAATTCAGTAAACTTAAAAAATCATTTATGCTTTTCATATACAAAATTTCGTTGTCTTTATTCGTAACTTGATCTGGAAAATAATGATCATTTATCTCTATTTCCACTATTATGTTACTAAAAAATATTTTTATTATTTATAAATATTTATAAAAAAATTAATATCAAATTATTATTTTCTTTTATTTATTTTTATACTCATTGTCGCCTTAAGCTTTCCTAAATTATTTTTCAAAGGTAAATGCGTAAGTAGAATCTATGGTAGAATTTGGTAAAACTAAAGTAAACCGTTTAAAATTTGATGGAAATTTTTTTTACACAATTTTCTTTATATAGTGTAATAACTCATCCCTGCTATTTTTATAATTTTCCATAACAATTTTAATTTCTTAAACCATTTCACTTTCAAAATTTTCATCTATTAAACTTAATTTTTTTAAAAGTACCAAATCATTATGAACGTCTATTCTTTCTGGAATCAAAAGCTCTAAAATATTATTTAAATTTTCTTGAAATTATTTGATAATAAAAAATTTATTTATACAAATTAAATATATATTTTTTTTATTATTACCATCTTTTATAAAATTTCTATCTTTATTTAAATAATTCAAAGTTCCCAAAAAAATATCTAATTTATCTCCCAAAAGCAAATGCACAAGTCTCACACAATTCAAAACCAAACTTATACATGTAGTTGTAAAAGCGAAAATTTAATAATAAGACCAACCACTCCCGTCATTTCTTTATTTTAAAAGCATTTAATTATTAATGAATTGTAAAATAGCTTAAGGTATCCCTTCAAATACAGTCTAAAAAATGAAAATTTAATTTATAAATTTAAAAAAACTATAAAAAAAATTAAATATTCTATTTGTTTATATTTATAATATATTTTTTTATTTTTAACCTCAAAAATATTCCCAATCAACATCAAATGCTTAAAATTTTCGTCGTTTAAAATTATTTCCAAATCCGGCTCCATTTTCGAATCCAAATAAAGAATCAAATTTTTTTTAAATTCTTAATCACTAACATTATAAGTAACAGCTTCATTTCCTAGTTGCCCATCAATATGCTCTTCATTTTAATAATTATTATCATTATAATTATTATTATTATAATAATAATAATCATTATTTTATATTTATGACTCTTTTTTAGAAACTTAAATATTTTCAGAAGTATGAATATTATTATTAGAGCAGTTACTTCCCAAATAAGTTCTATTTTTACCGCTTTTTCTCTCATTTTCCTCTGTTAATAATCTTATAGGATTCTAGTTCTTAGAGTTAAAAGTACTTTCCATGTCAGAACTTCCCTTTATATTTTACTAGTTTTTTTTCCTTTTTAACAATTTCGGATTATTATTATTATTTTTGCTAAAATTTCCAAAATTACTTCTCCCTATATTTTAAGGACTCAGGTAAATATTTTAACTACTTTAACTTTATAATTACAAAAAATTTTGGTTTTGCTAGTTATTTGCCATATTTATACTTTAAAAATCATAGTTGTTTTAAGGTATTTAGATCTATATACTATTTTTTATTTTTTTTTTATCTTTCATATTTTCCTTATTTTCTTCATTTTCCATTTCCTATTTTTCTTATTAAATAAAATTACAAATCAAATTTTATTCATTCTATTTTTAATTAAAAGAGTCAGTTTCTTTTTAATTCGAATTCTGATCTGAATCAAAAATTTTTTGGGGCTACAAAACAAATTTCTTTTGTTAAATTTATTGCTAATAAGAATTAGAATTTTTCCTGACTTTATTCAAATTTTATTATTAAAATTAAAATTAACCTGTAATTTTATCGCTATTATGTCCCAGTTAAGGACTGTAAAACCCGTTAATATTATTATCAGACCCCATATTTTGCTACTAAAATTTAAAAATATTACTATTATTATTACTGTCAAGACCCAAAGGCGTCCCTTAAACACTATTTTATCTCAATTTCTAAAAAGAAGAAGGATTTATACTACTTAAATCCGAAATTTTTTTTTTTTAAATAATACACTCAAATTTCTCTTAATTTTATTTATCTTATAACAATTAAAATTTTTTATTAGGTGACATTCCAAAACTGCTAAAAGGCTAAGGGTCAAAATCGATTTTCCCTACATTTTTAAATTATTCTTAATTTTTTTAATTTTAATTTTAAATTTAATTATTATTCATTTTTCCATTTTCAACGCTAAAACTAGAATTTCTTCTTTAAATTTACAACTAATTTTAACCCTAATTATAAAAATCAGAATTTCCCACTGCCTGCGAAAAATCGTAAAATTAATTTCTATTATCTGAATTTTAATATTTATTATTTGAAAATTAATTAATATTATTATTATTTATCAAAAATTCTTCGGTTTAATTAATTTCATATAGTTCATTTCCTATTGTAACTTCCATTTTAGGCGTCATATTATCGTAATATTAATTAGATCCTTTTCTGTTATTTTTCTCCTAATTTATAGAATTTTTTTCCAATTATTAATTTTAAACCAAATTCAAATTTATTTTTGGCAAATTAGCTTCACTATTACAATTTAAATCGCTCAAACCTGAATTTCTTTTTTACCTTTTAGGTGATTTAAACAATTTTTCACTTATTGATTTCAAACTTAATTTCCCTTTTCTTCTGCCGCTGCTCGAAATATTTGTGGGGGAAAATAAATTTCCAGAATTTACAAAGTCAGTTTGTAACTATAATTGCAATTTTTTTTACTCATTTTTTTGTCTTTCTTTTTCCTCTTTTTATTTTTATTTTTCTATTTTTTTGCGTCGTTGTTCCACTTCCCTTTTTTCTTGTTCAGTTTTCCTTTTTTAACTAACTACTGTTTTCAATCCCTCCATCAAATTCTTAGTGAAAACTAAATTGTATCTCTATAAATCAAAATTAAAATTAAAATGTAATTTTAAATAAATTTAATTTTTTGAAAATTCATATATTAATTGCTTTTATTTTACCTTTTTTAAAAACCAGAACATTGTGGGTGCGAAAATTTTAAATTCTTAAAGTATCATAATTCCAAATGCAATATGTACTTAAAATAAAGACTCTCTTATTAAATAAAATATAAAAATAATCCATGCCTAAAAAATTAATTAAAAGGTAATAAAAATAGTCTAATATATTATATTAGAAATATTTATAAAATGTTTTTATTAATTATTGTTTTAACATTTTTACTAGATATGAATATAATTTATATTACTTTTATAATTTAATAAATTTTTTGTAATGGATTATGTGCAGTTTTATACTATTCTTCATCATCTGGTTCTATGAATCCTTTATTTCTCAACGAAGTAACAGCTATTTAAAAAATATATATTAATTAAATAAATATAAAACTAATTTATATTTATATTTTAATTTCTAATTTATCATTTTTTAAAATTAATAATTCGGTTACTAATAAAATAATAAACTTAATAATACACTGTAAAAATCAAAAACTCCAAAACATCAAAATAATATATATATATAAGTAAAAAATAACCATTATTACCTAATATTATTGTATAAGCAAGGACCTAAACCAGTGGCGAGGCCAAAATAAAGAAAATAAAAATTTATAACATTAAAGAATCAAACATGTCCTAAGTACAAACATAAATTATATCAGAAGCTTCATCAGAAATCGAAAATCCAATTTCCAAAATCAAAAGTAATAACTCTATTAAAACAACTGCTTCCATTTATATAATCTTATTATATATATATATGTATGTATGTATATGTATGTAATTTATATTTGTGTTTATTATTATATAGTTTTTTGATATTGTTAACTTTATTTTTCTTTTTTTTAAATAAAAAAATTTGGGTCTAAGTATTTATTTATTATTATTTTATTTTTTTAATATGGAGATAATAAATTCTAAATATTATTAAATATTTTTAAAAGGAATATTCAAAAATTAAGAATTTTTATAAAAAAATTATAAATAGCTTTTAATTAATATATTTTTTAAGGTTATATTTTTAATTAATTGTTAATTATTTTCTAATACTTATCTATAAATTGGACAATAGAATAAATTTTATTTAATATAAATTTAAATTTTTTAATTAAAAATAATTATCAATATTCACACTTTTCTTTAACATAAAACTGTCTAAACCTTTATTAATCTTACTCTAAATATTTTATTCCCATACAAGATACAGGTCTATAACTTTTAAAATTAAATTATTTTCCCTGTATTTCATTATTTTTCTATTTTTTTTAAATTTTTTTAGCCAAATTTTTCAAACTTAATTTTTTTTAAATTTCCACAAAATTTTACAAACTCTATTATTTTCTTTCCCAATTAATTTTCTATAACTAATCATAATCCCTAACATTTACCACTTAATTTTAATTCTAATTTTTATTTAAAAACTAATCAAAAAACCCCAACTTTTTCTCCCCCAAATTCTTAGCTGTCAAACTAAAAAAATCCACATTTGAGGCCAACTACCCATATTTTTCTTTTAAAATTTTTTACTTTTCTATTTTTTCCAATTAATTAAAAGAAGACCCCTCAAACTACTTTTACTCCAATTTATTTAATAAATTAATTTAAAGCACTAAATCTTTTATCCCATCATTGTTAAAAGTCTCAAGCATTTCCTGTTATTTCAAAATTTTATTTTTATTGTCAAAAAAACCTTTATATAATTTTCCACGCCCCTCATTCTAAGTAATAACTATTTTTTCTTTGTCTAAAATATCTTATTTAATACTTTCATATTATTATTTACTCTTTTCAAATCGCTTAGAATTCCTGCTAAATAAACTAGTTTAACTTACTATTTTTTTCTAATCTTTAATATTTTTACCTTTATCTTTTTGAATTTTATTTGTTGTTTTTTATTAATTATTTTACTAATTAGGTAAAATTTAAATACTACCATTAATGCTATCATTATTATAATTATTATTAATATTGTTATTATAATTATTTTCTTAATATGAGCTCTTTCGCTCAATTTCAAGTTAACTTTGAGATTTTCTTTACCTTACTAATTCTGGCTAATAAATATTTATCAAATTATCGATATCACTTATTTTTTTATCCCTTACTTTTTCTAAAAATTTAAAAAAAATGCTATATCTTTTAAATAATTATTTTTTTCTGTTTAACTTAAATTATCATTTATAAATTTTAAAACTTAAAAATTTATTAGATATATTTATTACATTTTGCACTTTTACTTTATATCATTTTTTTTACACTTTTATTATAAAATTTATTTTTTTCTAATTCACTATTATGCAATTAATACTCTTTTCCAATATAGTTCTTTTTTCTTTTACATTCTTAAGTGGTAAAACATTTTTTACCCCTTTCTTTTTACTGTAATTCAGCCATTTATTTATATTCATTTAAAATATTTTATTAATCCATTTACTCTTATTTTAAAGTTATCTAATTATGATTTTTTTATTCATTTTATTCAACTTAATTAGAATGTTCATATTACCTTAATTTGTTAAAAGAATTTTAACTATTTTCTAAAAAATTCTATCTTTGTATATTTTAAATTCTATTTTAATTTTAATCTTAAATTTATACTGTATCTTGAAAACCCTCTGTTTTTAGAGTTTTTTATTGATTTTTATCATTATTTGTATAAATTTTATCTACATTTTCATTTTAAATTTCCTAATTTTTTTTGTTTTATCTAAATAATCTATTTCTTGAAAATGTGTTATGAGTTGTATAACTTGTAAATAATGTCGGCTCAGTACTTTTTAAAGTTAACTATTTATAATTTTATTAATTTTATAATATTAGTTCCTAATTTTCACATTCTTAATTTTTATTTAAATTTTTAGAACAGTCAAAAATATTACTTTCCTTAACTGAATAATTATTTAATAGTTTATCTAATTTTGAAATTCTTTCACTTTGCTTTGTTTAAACTTGACTTTTTTATTTACCTTTCATATCTAAATTTTCTAACTCATTATTATGGTAAATTTATTTTTTCTAATTTCAAATATTTAAAAATAAAAAAAACAGTTAAATCTTTAAATTATTAAAATTTCATTTATTTACAAACTAAGACAAATATTTTTAACCTCCCAAATCATTATTTTGGCTAACAGTTGCGCCCAACCTAGTTTTTTTCAATAAAGCCAATTTTTTTAAATCCTCATTTATTCTACACGAACTAGTAATTTACATATAACAATCCAAACAAACATCAATTTTCTCATTTTTAAACAATTCTTAATTTTAAATCTTATAAAGTTCACTGGCTTTTAAATCAGGGTATAATTTTTATACAATAAATGGAACTTAATAAAATTCGTCCATTTTAATTATTTTTGCCCTCTCTTATGAACTTTAATAACTCTAAGCCAGATTATATCTGTTATTATAACTTTCTAATAAATAAATATATTTGTTATTTTTTAAAAATTATAAATTATTTGTGAAAATTAAATATAAATTTAAAATTTTTGAATTTTACTATTTTCCTATGATATATACCCATTTCTCTGGTTTTAGTTACCAATATGGTCTGTTTTCCTTTTATTATTATTTATTTATACTTTAATTTATTTTTATAACTTATAGCTATATAAATTTATATTAATTTTAATCATATTAATTAAATAAATTACCAAGCTTATATAACCTCAAGTAAATTTACTTATTCGTATTTTTCTATTTAAGTTTATTTATCACAGCCGGGACAAACTCTCAAATTTATTTCATTTTCATATTTTGCATTTAAAACTGTTTATTTAACAAAATCTGGTAATGTAATTTTAAAATTAAATTTTTTTTATTTATCATAATTTTCCTATAAATCCTAATAATTATTGATACTTTATCCAAAGTAATAACTTAAATTTTAATAATAAAAATTTTAAATATTACAATAGTTTTAATTCTATCAGCAGAAATCAAATATAGTTTGTCTTTTTAGTCTAATACAAAACTTAATTCCATATTTCTCACTTCATGTTTAAAATTATTTACATTTAATATATGACCCGCTATATTAAAACATAAAGTTTCCATTACTTGTGGAAATAATTTACTTCTATAAGGTTCTAAAATTATAATTATAATTAATTTTAAAAGATAAAATTACTAAATAAATATTTTATTTCTATTTACATTCTTCACAAAAACCCTGATCTGTTTCATTCAATAATGCTCTTTAATAAATATTAAAGTTTTAGTCATTTATATCAAATGTATTAATCACTTATTTAAAATAACAAAAATCTTTTGTCCAATTAACTTTCACTTTGTCTATAAAAATTTTAATTTTATTATAATATATCTTAACATAATATAATACAATATAAAAATATAAAAAATTACTGTTGAATTTTCCTCTAGGCTAGATAAATTTTTATAAGTATCCTTCTCTGTCCAAATCCGTTGTATTAATAAATTACTCTAAAAATTTTAATAAATTAATCTATAAATTATAAAAAAATATTGTTTAAAAATTAAAAAATGATAATTTAATTTTACCAAATTATTCCGCATTATAATATTTCAATTCTAATTCTTGTTAACCATTTTTATTTGACTTAAGCTAAAAAAACCTAGCAACTATATTGCAATCATTAATATTTTTAAGAAATTTCGTTTAAATATCTTTTATTTTCATATTTTCAGCTCTTTTAGCTAAAACTTTGCCCTCTTTTCCTGTAAAATACCTTAATAGTTTTTAAAAAATATATTTATATTAATATAAATACTTATATATTTAAACTTTAAAATTTATAAAACTTATATAGTTGTTTCTATAAATAAAAAAAAGTCCTTGAATATGTTATTGTAAATAAAGAGAATAATAAGAATATTAAAAAAACATTTAAACTAAATAAAAATTAAATTTTTATTTATATGAGTTAAAAATTAATATGTTTAATAAACTATTTAGTATTATTACCATAATTTAGGTTTACCGTATTTAAATAATATTGTATCTGGAATGTTAACTTTAATTTTTTGCTATTAATTCAAAGGATCTGACAAATAAAGATAATTAAAAATGTTAAATAAAAATCCTTCTCCTTCTAAAATTTCAAAGTCTTATCTTCTCATCAATTGGAAATTATTTTTTTATTATTATTTACAATTTACTATATTTATATTTAAATTATACTATTCTGATAAATTAGTATTAATTTTTATTTTTTATTTTGAAACTATTAAATATATTTTCTAACTTTTCTAAATTTTCAATTCATAATTTTTAATGCAAAAATTATGTTTTAAAATTTATAAAAATTATATTGTGTATTATATATTATAAATTTATAAAAATTTTTTAAAATTATTAACATTGTAAAAAAATAGAACAATATAAAATATCTAAGCATTTTAATTTTTTTTAATTTTAATTATAATTAATAAATATGTCTTCTCATATTAACTCCTTTTCTATTTCTTTACTAAGTTCATCTAAAATTTTAATTATAGTCAATTTAGATTTTAAATTTAAAAATCAAAAGTACAACAAATATTATATATAATTATAAAATTTAAAATATTTAACTAATTACCTGCATCTATATCCTATTAGTCTTAATAATTTGCAGTTTCTCCTTCAATTAAATTATTTAATTCTTAATCTGACATTAATTCTTTGTTATATTTTAAATTTAAATAATTTATATAAGATTCGTATTTTTATATAATAAATTTATATTTTTCTTACATTCTTCTTTGCTTTTCCCTTTATTTTCTATAGAAATTTATTTGGTTTTTAAAAAATCAATTTCTGCCTAATATTTTTTCTCTCTATTTTTAGAGCTATGGAGTTCTTATATTAAGTGATCAATTTCCTAGTAATAGATTTTAGAAAATTAATAAACAAACTAAATAAAAAAGTATAATTGAAATAAATACACATTTAATATTAAATAATTATAAGTCTAATTAAAATATTTAGAAAAAACTTACTTTTTGCTAATTTTAAACTTTAATTTATAATTCTTCACATTCTTATTTATACTTTTCTCCATCAATATCATTTTATAATAAAGAGCCCTAAGATTCTTCATCTTTATCATCTTTATTTCTCTATTAAAAGAATATTATTAAAAATAAAAACATTTACATTAAAATCATTCAAAATTATTAATATAATTTGTACATTTTTAAAATCTAATATTATAATTTTTAAAAAATTTATATATGCTTCTAAATTTTAAATTTACTTAAAAATAATTATTTATTTTATGCACATTATTTTTCTAATTTTCTCCATTTCCAAATTTTTATCCATTTTTTTAACCCATATAATAACTTAAAACTGACAATCCAACTATAAAAAGAATCTCGAAAAATGACATTTTAAATAAACTTTAACAGTATTTGATTCAAAAACTAAAAGTATTATTAATTTTTTTTAATTTTTTTAACTTAAAAATATTATATTTTCTAGAAATTAATTAATTTTAAAACCTATAGATTTTAATATAGTATTTATTTAAATTTATCAAAAATATAATCGTTTTTGAATTAAAATATTACTATCTCAAAATATTTAAAAATATTAAAGAATAATAAAATATGGTTTAAGTATTTTTATTAGTTAAAACCTAGACCCTTATATAAAAATATATGCATAATTATTAATAAATTTCTAAATAAAATTTTTTTTAAAGTATAATTAAATTAATAAATATTTATAATATTTTACTAAATATTATCTAATAAAATATTTTATAAAATATAAATTAGAAATAATAATTTTGTCACATCCAATTAGTGCATAATTATACTCTATTAAATAAAATTTTAATTATTACTCCTATAAATTTATTTTAATTATATTATTTTTGCCTTAAAATTGTATTTTTATAATTAAATATCATGTAAAATAGAAAATAGAATTATTTTTATTAATCATAAAAAAATCTTTTTTGTAATTAGAAAACTTTTCTAATTTTAATTTAAAATTTATATTATTATTGATATTTGATTTATTTTAAATTTTTAAGATTTGATTTATTTTAAATTTGTAAGATTTAATTTATTATTAAATCTAATAAAAATAATATAAACTTTTGTTTATTAAAGATAAAATTTATAAATATTTTCTATAAGGTACTCCTATTAAAATATAATAATTAATCATTTTAAATATATGTTATCTTCAAATTATTAAAAAATAAAATTGTTATTCAATTTATTATAAGATATTTTACCATTAAGCAACCAAAAAAATATTAATTTATTGTTAAATAATGACTAATTATAAAAAATTTATTTTAAACTAATATATTTTTTTTATAATGTTAGGCAAAACTCTTCAGAATTTTTATATATTTATGAAATAATTTTTTTATTTTGTAATATTTTAGTGCAGGGACATACTTAAAATTATTTTTAAAAATATATAAAAATATCTTATTTTTTAAATATTTATTGAATAGCGAATCAAAAATATAACTATACAATTATATAAAAAATTCAAGGATTATTCTTTAATTAAATTAAATACATTCCTATTAAATTATTATATTATATGGGATAATTAATCTATATAATTTTAAAATGGATATATATGGTAAAATTTAGATGCTTATTTTTTAATCATTTTGAATTGAATGTATGTTAACACATATTTAATATTACAGAAAAAATGAATTTATCAATTTTTTAAAGCATTAATATATTTATATATAATTAATTACATATAAATATTTAATAATATAATTTTCAATCAATAACTAAGAACAGCCATAATAGCGATAGCAACTAAAACGCTTTAAAATGTAAGAGATTATAAAACCTAACCATAATTTTCATCGAGATTACCTGTATTATAACATTCAGCAAATTTTAAAATTTCTTTTTTTTCCTTTTCATTAAAGTATTATTCGTTGTTTGCGATAGCGGTATAGCACTCATAGAAATAATCTGCATATTCTTCAAATTCTGATTAAGTCTTTGGTACATCATCACCATCTTCATCACCATAATAAAATTCAGCTTATTTTTCACCAAGTTTTTCGCATTTTTTCTCAGATTCCAAGGCATCATAAAAGTTCTATATGTTGATATCTTCAAACATATTATCAGAAAGGCATTTATCCATCTCTTCTTCAGTTAGTTATATGCTTAAAGCTAAAAAGAAACCGATTAATAACAATACTTTAATCATTTTTTTTTTTTTTATTTATTTATTTTTTTTATTTATTTATCTACTTATCAAATATTTAATTTAATAAGTATTTATAATTTGTAAATCATATTTCTCTTAAAATTAAACAAAATATTTTAAGTATAAAGAACATATTGTTTTAAAATAAAACTAAGTGATAAATACTAATTAAACAAGAATAATATATATTTATTATTAAGTTATAAAATGACTGTTATATATATATAATTTTAAAATATAAAATATATGAGCTTACAAAGCATCTTATTTTAATGATTTAATTTTGCAGTTAATTTATTTTAAAATTTACTTCTAATATCTTTAAGTACGAAGATATTTTTTATATTGTTTAATTCTATACATATAAATTGAAAATTTAAATAAAATATCAAAATTATAATATTAAAATTATATCATAAATGATAGATCTATTTATAGAATAAAATTTAGAAAAAAATAAGTAAAAATTTAATAAATTAATAAGGCAAAAAAATATTATGAAGAAGAAATATACCTAACTTAAAAAAATCTTTAAATTATTCATATAAATTAACTATATTTTTAAAGATAAAAATAATTTTTTATTTATTTATTTATTTATTTATTTATGTAGGATTCCAAAATCATAATTTATATATAATAATACCGGGTAAAAATATAAAAAATTTGAATTTATTTATGCCTATGTATAGAATCCCGATACATGCTAATGGTTAATAGAGACAAATTTTATGAAAAAAGTTGGCTAAAAATAGAATCAAATATATTACATAATGCTATTATAATATTTTAAATTTTCTCATTAAAATTTATGAAATAAAAATATAAAAAATGAATCAAAAAATATAATTTCATAATAAGTTTTTTTTCATATCCTTAATTTACTAACATAAAATATTATTATGTTCATATTTTTAAAATATCTTTAAACCATAATGTATTTTAAAAATTAAGAAAAATTTATCCATTTAATAAATTAATTGTATTAAATTTATGATTAATTATATCTTGTTCTAATTATTAAAAACTTAGAAATCGTTAGAATAATTGTTTAATTAAAAAAATCAAATTTTCATATTTCCTATTAATAGGAAAATAGAAGTATATAAAATCAAAAAATTAAATTTTTTAGATCAGGGTATATAAATATCTCATTTAAAAATATATATCAGAATTTTATTTGTATAATAAATTAATAATATATAATTGTTAATATTGACCCAATTTTTATATTTGATACATATATATAAAAATTTCAATATTTATTATTATTTTCTATTAAAATTAACTTAGTTATAGCATTTTCTTAAAATTTCAAATATTAAGTTTTAATATTAAATTTAAATAAATTAAAAACCTTTGTCAATCTATATTTAAATAGTTCATATAATTATTTTTTTAGTGAATGTTAAATAGATATTATTATTTTTATTTTTTAACATCTAATCTTGGCAATTTATCTTGTAAAAAAAATTGTTTTTGTGATTTACACTAATCAAAATATATAAATTAATTGTGAACTATCATTCATTTTAAATAAAAATTGTGAAAATAATCATGGCTATTTATAGATTTGCAATAAAAACAATTTTTTATATGTTATCGAAATTTAATAAAACTATATAAATATAAAGTAATTTAAATTATTTTAATTATTTTACAAGAATAGTGAGATTTTATAATTTTATAGAAAAAGTAAATAGTTTTATACTAAATCCTATTTCAGTCAATAATAATTAAAAAATGTATTTATTTTTACAAATTATTAAGGCTATATAGTAATAAATTATAAATATATTATTTTATTAAATTTGGCCAACTTTAAAATTGTATTTAGTTTTCATTAATAATATTTTTAATAAATTTGTTTATATCATTTCTTTATTAAAATTTAAATGAAATATGTATATAAAATATTTTATATAAATAAAGATGTATTACTCCAGTCGAAATTTGAACCGATTTTTGTTTTAATTATAGATAAATTAAAAATTAATTAGATAGCAAATAGAAATTAATTATATTAATTAAACCATATTTCATTTAATAAACTTTATATTTAGTCTTAATTAAATTCATTATTATTTTGCTATCTAATTAATTTATTTTATCTATAATTAAAACAAAAATCGGTCCTAATTTCGACTGGCTTAATAAATATAAATTAAAAACTAATTTACTCATATTTTTTTTATCTAAAATATGAAAATATATGATTATAATATAAAAATAATTTTTATTATTAAATAAGCCTAGGTTTTTAATAATAAAGATTTACTTAAAAAATAAACATGCCCTTTATATAATAATAGATTTTTAAATATAATTAAAGTAGATAGATGATTCTTTTTTTGCTTATTTTTCGAATATTTTTGAGCTTAATTTATAAGTAAAATTAATTAATTAAATCTTATGAAAATTATTATTATATAAAAAAAAAAAATAATTAAAAATTTTAAAAATATTTCTGCTAATTTTATCTTTATTAAAAATATATTTTTTTATGTTTTTTAATAAAAATTATAAAGTTTGAATGAGTTTTAAAAAAATTCCAAATATAAAATATTAAGCTATTCGATTTTTGGGTAAAGTTAATCTTAATTAACCATATGCCTTAAATTATTTATATGGTAGAAGGGCGGGTAAATTACAAAAAAATGAAAAAAATAACTTTTTTGATAGTTTATTATTTTTACATAATTTTAAGATATGTTAAAATTTTTTAATTTTATGTTTATAAATAAAAAATGAATCTGTCCTAAATACAATTTTTATAATAATTAATTAATATTTAATGATATAAATTTTAAATTATAGGATAATAATGAATTTTGTTTTCGAAAATAACTATAAAAATACTTTTATCAAGAATTATTAAATTGCAAAATATTATAAACACATATTTTTAATTAAAATAATTGGATTAAATATGCTAAATCCTTTAAATATCTATCTAGTGTTTAATTTTATCGATTACCCCTTTTATTTTGGATATTTCAAAAGCAATTGTTGTTAATAAAACTAGGGGTTGTAAATCAAAAACTATAATATTTCGGCTTAATACAGTATATTAAAGGAGAAGATAGAAAAAAAAAAATAATTTCAACTATTTTTATTTTCGTTTTAACATCTTGTATATATTTTAAAAATAACTTATTTATGTATAAAAATAGAAAAAACTATATGCTCATTAATTATAAAACTAATATTTTATTAAATTTTTCGTATATGCTGTTAAAAAATAAATTATATGTTAATATTAAAAATATTTAATTTAGGTCACAACAAAGTCAAAAGGAATTTTTTTATACTTTTTAAGACAAAGTATACTAAAATTTAAAATATATTATTTTTAACCACTTAAACATACATATCACCAAAGAAAAAAGAGGTATAATTAAATTTCAGAAACAACGATTCTAATTTATAAATTATTTCTACTTAATATATATATTATTATTTATTAATATAAATATAAAAAATATAATATATAATAATCATCATATACTAGCTACAGCCATTAAAATTACAGCAACTAAAACACTTTACAATGTAAAATTTTGTAAAATTTAACCACTATTTCCATCAACATTACCGGTATTATAGCACTCAGCAATTGTCCTGAAATGTTCTTCATCATCCTAATCCAAATGTTAATTTCCGTTTCCTAAAGCTGTAAAGCACAAATAAAAATAGTCAGCATAATCTTCAAATTCAGATTATGTCAAAGTATCATCATCATATTTAGAATTATATTCGTTAGCCGTTGCTACATATTCTTCACATTTACTTTCATCAGCTATGGCATTAAAAAAATCTGAAATTTCTGTGTCATCTGTCGCATTATCAGATACACATTCTTTTGTTTCTTCTACTGTTAGTTGGTGGCTTAAAGCAATACAGAAAACTAAGGCTAATAGGAATTTTAAATTTAAATTTACCATTTCGCTTTTATTTTATTATTATTATTTTTTTTATTTTTTTTTTTATTTATTTAATTTTTATTGTTTTTTTTGTAAATTTTATGATTTATAATGAATTTTATTTCTATTTAGGGTATTTACTTAAAATTATGTATAATTTATATAATGAAAATCGAAATTATCAAATGAACGTCTATTTTTTGATAAAAATAGAATTAATACTTTGAAATAAAAGCTAGCAATTGATTTTAGTAATAATAATTTTTTTTCATTCTTTTTAATAACTATAATAATATTTAAATTAGATAATCATTTTATATTGAATATGGTTCCTCTGATTGCCAGTTTTTCTATTATATAAAATTACAATTTTGATTGATATTTATTATGCTTATTATTAGTAATAAATTTATTTATATAAAATTTTTGAAAAGAAAAAAAAGAAAAGAAAATTTTATCAAATTTCAAAATTCATTATAAGTAGTTTCTTAAGATATATTAATATAATTTATCATTTTTTGTATAAAGAAATTCTAAATCACCTTTGATACATATTATAGCGATATGAAATAGCAATTACTAATAAAAGTGATGAAATTAAGTAGAAAAAAAATCATAAAATTCAAAAATAGAAATAAATAAAATATTATTAAATAGCAAAACCAATTATAGAATAAACAATTAATTATTTATAAAAATCAAAAGTAGTTTATAACTTCTAAATTTTAAAAATTAAAAGTGGCTTAAAATTTTAGTTATATTAGAATAAAATAAAAAAAATTAATTAAAGCTATATGGTTTTAATATTATTTTTAATTATTTAGGCTTTAAATTATATTATTTATGTTATGGATAATATAATTATTTTGTAAAATATAAGAATATTTAAATAAAAGAAAAAATTCCGTAAAAAAGTTTTTACTTATAATTTTGTATAATATGAATTATATTCATTAATTAAAGTTAAATATAAGATAATATATTAGAATGAATTTAATTTAATAAGATTGCATTTTTAAAATTTCTGGTATAATTAGTAGATAAATATATATAAGGATTATTTTTAGAGAGAGAAAAAGAAATAAATATTAAATAAAATAATTTTAGAATTCTAGTTTTCTAGTTAATACAAAAAATTTAAATTTCTTATTAAGTTAAATTATATAAGCTATATTCAGAAATAAATCTAATAAAAAAAATGATTAATTAAATCTATTCAGATAATAGCAAATTTATTGATTCCCTTTAAATAATACAAAATAAATTTTTATATATATATATTTTAAAAATACAGATTTAACTCTTTTATTTTTATTAAAATTTTCATAATTTTTAAGTAACTACAATACTATAAGGATATCACAAATTGTAAGTTAATTTTTATAAAGATATAAATATTTGTTTAGAATAAAAACATCATATAAATATTTGAAATTTTCATGCTATATTTTTTTATAATGATTATTGGATGTTATGTTAAAATTTATTATTATATTTGAAAACTTAAATAGTTAATTTATGTATAAGCATAATATATATTTCTTTTCCATCTTAAACATCGTGAAATGTATGGGAAATTATCTTTTTAAAAATGAATGAATTATAAAATGTATAGAATTATTAATTTCATATACTAAATAGAGTAAATAATAAATGAGTTCTTTAATAATATTAATCATATAGAAAAAATAATTATAAACATTTAATTAAAAAGTTGAAACTATAATATTTTATTAAAAATAATATTCATAAATATTATAATTCATATATGAAGAATTTGTCTCCAAGAACAATCGATAAAGTTCTAAATTTAACAATATTCTCGTTTTCTCCCTCATTTATCTCATAAAATTTGAGTACCTGATCTAAAATATTAATATAATTAAATATTAATATAGTAATATTATTTACAAAATAAAATTTTTAATATTAAAAAATAAGAATTATTTAAATCTTTTTTATAAATTTTGTCTTTCTTTATTTTTACCATTTTCTTTTTTCTCTTACTACTCTTTTAATTTTTCTTAATTACTTGAATAACTATTAAGCTATAGTTAATTCTTGCTCATTAAATTACTTCTAAATTTTAGAGGACTTGTTCTTAAAATAATAAATTATTAATATAAAAAAAATTATCTAAATATTAATATTTACTATTAAATAAAAGGCGGACTTAAACCACTACTACTGTTTTATGAAATGCTAGAAAAAATTGAATTTTATCCGGCAAAAATTTCGTTATTACTTTCATTTTCATTTTATTAATTTATTTAAAATTGAAACTGTTATTAATGTGGTTAAGATTACGAATTATTAATTTGAAATTTAGAATTTTCAAAAAAACTATTTCTATTCGATTTCTGATTTGTATTAATGGTAATATTATTATTTATATTATGGTTATTTTCATTGAGTATATTATTTCTTTCTGTTATTTTTTCTGGTTATGTAAAATTATTTTAGCCTATTCCTAAAAATATATCTTCAAAATACTCCCTAATTATTATTTTATTTAAATATTACTGAATAAAATATTATTTATCTAATTTATATATTTACATTGGGTGCTTTTTACTTTCTCTAATATTATTTAAAATTTAATTTAAACAACATTCTCTTATTTTCTCTCCAAATTAATTATAATCTTAACCCAATTTATTTTTTAAATCATCTATGTATTTTTCAATGGCTTTATTTAAAAAACTTTTTAAGTTGTAATTCAAATTTTTATAGTAAATTATCAAATAACATTCAAAAAGATTTTTATAGAAACAAAAGTTTTCAATGCTATTTTAGTTATAAATAAACCATAGTATGTCACTTTCTTTTATACTTTGATCATATTTACTCTCTTTTATATTAATTTATATTCTTATTATCATAATGTCACTTATATTCTCTATATTTTCTTTTTAGTTTTCCATATAAATTGCCAATAAATCATTACTTTAATTTATTTATTTTTTTATTAAAAAATAAGTTAATTTAAATTCTAAAATCAAATAAATATAAATTTACCAAATTTCTAAAGATTCTTTGAATTTATTTAATTAAAATAAACTTTTAAGTAATTAGTATTGTGTGTAAAGACAGAGAATATTATTTTTTCCTATTTAACTCATAAATATAAAATAAAAATTTTCATAGTACTTTACAGCTTCTTCAAACTTACCCATTTTAAATAATTAATCACCAATATCCAAAATACAGTCACCATAATATTCACTATTCATGCCAATACTATTTTTTAAACAGTCCTGAATTATTATACCATTTTATAAATTATTAAGTTAATGTTTATTTAATTATAATAATGTTTAATTTAATTTTTAATTATTAATTATTAAAAATATACTTCTATTTTTTCCAAGTAAAAAATTATCCCTTCATCATCCGTTAATTTGGTACAACATTAAACCATAGTATTATAAATTTCTAAACTTATAGGATGATTACCACCCAAATTGAATTAAATAATTTACTATAAAATACATAAATATTAATATAAAAATATATTTATTATTTATTATACTTTTTTTTTTAATTTGTATTATAGTAATAATAAAAATCTATTATTACTTATTTTTCATTTATTTAAATTTATTTAATATTAGTAAATTTTTTTTACCAAAGCTTACTAACAATAATTTTATATAGCCTGAAAATCCTCATTACTTAACGAACATCTAATTAATATACAATAACCATAAACCATTTATATATAAGGTATATCTTTATATTTTTCCAAAATTATTCTTGCATTTTGTTTGGCTTCTTCAATTTGTTGGTCTTCATAATAAATTTAGGCTAATTAAACTTGTGTATCTAAATTTTCCAAACATTTTTCTCCGTATAATTAATTTTAAATAATTATCTTAATTTTTAACATTTAAATTATTTCTTTTCTTTGTTATTTCTGTTCTTATGGCTTTTAATCTTTTTTTAATTTATAATCTTCTTCTTGAAATTTACTTTTATCTGATAATTTTTCTTCCCTCTTTATTTGTAAATCTCGTTTATTTCGACTGAAAACTAAATTCTATATTTTTTAATTCGCTCTCTCACTCATTGTAACTAAATCAACTGCATTCATATCATAACTTTAGCCTTATATATTAAAATCAATCAAATTCTTTTCATTAAATCTAAAATAAATAAATAAACTTAAAATATAATAAAAATATGACATAAAGCTGAATAATTATGTTTACATTTGGTAATCCGTTATGGAATTTTTTAAACTCTAATTTACATTATTAAATATATTAACCCCATACTTAAATTTCAATTTTAAATTAATAACTAACGAATTTAGCAATCCCCCAAGTTCAAATTCCAATAAATCTATTTTTTATTCCTATAAAAATAATATTTATGTTTTACATATGTTAAAAGCTGAATTATTATATAAATAAATATATATGAATTACTTCAAACTAAAAATATTTTTTAAGCAAATTTGGTAATAAAGTATTCCAAATAAATAATGTGCCCTCATTTTATCCAAATATTTAATTAAATATAGATATTACTAACATACTCTAAATTTTTTCCTCTTTTATTTACTTATGTTCATCCCTTGTAAAATTCAACAAAAGTTCATCCTTTTTAAAAATAAATTAAAAATAATAAACAATAATATATTTTAAATAAATGTATTTAAATTTTATAAATTTTTGAAATTTATATAAACTTTAATAAAAAAATTTATACTTCATTTTCTTCATTTTCACCTTTATTATTTCCATTCTATAATACTTTATCTTCAAAAAATTGCTAAATATTTCTTCTAAATTAATTTACTTAATTATTATCTACTTTCCCTTCTTCTTTTGAACTGTTAATTTCCTTATTAATTATATAATCCGTTAGTTTAGCTTAAATAACCTTTTTTAAACATCTTGCTATCATTTCTTATCTGCAGATTTTTTTAACATATATACTTTCACATTTTTTACAAATTATTCCCAAATATTTAATATTTAGTCCTCTTCTATGTATTTCATGACTTGGTTTTTATTATAAATATAAGTAAATAAATTTTATGGTTTTTATAAAATAAATTTATCAATAGATAAAGAAAAATAATAAATAATATAAAATCATTTTATAATTAAAATTTGATTATCAAAAATTTAAATAAAGTATTAATTAAAAAAAATACCTTAAATCATGGCCACTTATTGGAATATATATTGAATTATCTAAATCTTAAATAAATGTATTCAAAATTTATAAACGGATTTATTTACAAACAACACCTAATTACATTTTCTCAATTTAACTTTATTATATTTATTAAAAAACAAATTTTTAATGATAATAATTTTAATTTTTCATATTTTAATTTTGATTTTCCCCAGTTAATTCTTAAACATAATTTTAATAGTTTTCTTCACTGTTATTACTATTAAATTATTATATACCTTCATTTAGTTCTTTATCACTGCTTATAGTATACATAAAATCTGGATTTAAACTAAATTCTTAACTTAAAATAAAGCTTGGCCTTAGTTTTAAAACGTACATATTTAATTTTTTTAAATTAAGATTTTAATGTTGTTATTAATTCTGATTTTAATTTAAATTGTGATAAGATGCTAAAGATAAGTTTAGCATATTATTCTGCTCCTAACTGAAAAAAAGTTCTAAGTCAAAATTTTAAGGAAATATATTTTTTAAGTCATAGAGATAGTAGCTTTTTTTATTTAAATTTATAGATTAATATTATTTAGAATAATTTTAATTAAATTTTGGTTATTCATCATATATAACTTGATCCTATTCAGAACTAGCTTCATCCTACAGGTCTTCCTAAATTTATCTAAGTCTAAAAAATTGATCTACATTTTATTTTTCAAATTCTCCACCTTTCTTCTTTCTTTTATCTTTGAAAATTATTATAAAATAATTTTATTATTAACCATAACTTAAAACAATGTAAATAAATATATAACTTAATAAAACATAAAAAACTTAATATTCTACAATATTATTTATAATATAATTATTATATAAAACAATCACATATATCCTACCATTTTCATCAGTTAAAACCTCATCTTATAAAGCCAAATTTGCATGAATTTCAAAAATTTTTTACTCATTTTCTAGTTAACTAGAACAATTAGAAGAGTCAAAAGAATTAGAAGAACTCTAAGAAGAATCATGCTAAGAAGAAGACGAATAAGACTCCAAAAGTTCTTACTATAAAATTTATACTTTCGCTTATTTTTATTTGTATTCCTTTATAAGCTTTTATATATCTTAAAATTGTTCTACTTGGTGTACTTGTACTTCTAACTATAATGGAATATCTAGTCTAATTATTATAAAAATTAATAATAACATCATTAGGTAAAGATGATATATAAGTATATATTTATATTATCATATTCCTTATAATTTATAGGATTAAAATTTTTTAATAATATATCTTTTCAGACAGTTTAAAAATAAATATTTTTTTAATTTTTTTATTTTATTAATTTTTACATTTAATTTTTAAAAAATACTTTATGAGGCATAATATTTAATTTCTATGCAATAATTTCCATTTATTTTTCAATCTATGGATGGTATTTATACTCAAAGTTACTTTTGCTTTTTTCTCTTTCAAAATTTATTTATTTTTCTTACTTATTAAATTAAAAATTCTAAGCATTTTCCAATAAAGGGAAATCTTATTATTTTTGTTTTTGTGTAAACTTTGAATTTACTTCATTATTTTTTAAATTTTAATGTTTTTCATCAAAATTATTATTAGACTCATTATACTTTTTAATTTAAGGCCCAAATATAACTTGGTCATTTTTGGGGCAAAAAGTTTATACCATAATTTTAAACCCTTTATATTCAAAAAATACAGTCAAAGGAACTCGTAAAAAAAAATCAGTTTAATTTTGACATTAATTTTTTAATTACATTAATTATTCATATTTTTATTATTATTGTTATTATTTCTTTCTTATTTCCAAAATTTTATTATTAACTACATTTAGAACCTTAAATTCATTACTAAGTTCCTTTATATGATAATCATCAAAATCCAATGTATTACATAAATTCAAATTTTAAATTATAGTTTTATTTTTTTAGTTATTTTAAATTGAGCTCTCCAAACTTGTATTTCTGTTTATATTAAAGTTATTATAATTTTATATATTATTTTCAAATATATCTCCATTTTTGTTATTAATTGTATTTTATAAAGTTTAAGAATAACCCAAGTTTGAATCTTGATTTAAATAATTATAATCACTTTATTTTCTAGAAGCCACAGGCTTTTCTTCTTATATATATCTTATTTTTATCAACTTTTTAATTTAAAAAATATTTACAGCATTAATTTTAAATAAATAAATATTAATATATTAAACAGCTTTAATTTTTTTAAATCTTTATTATGAATACATATTAATTTTATTTACTAAATTTGTATACTCCTTTTAAATTTCATAATACGATTAATTTATTTAAAAATTTTCATTTTATTTAAGTGTTTCAATTTATATAGGCTTATATTTCCTGCTTTCTTGCTTATTTATTAAATCATTTATAATATCTTTTACTATTGGCTCAGTAAATTCTCTAAATTTTCCTAAAAGTTAAACAAGTTTAATACCTTCCTTTAAATTTTCATCTTTATCATGTCTTACAAATTTATATTTATAAAAATTAATCTAAAATAAATAAATATTTTATTTTTTATAAAATGATAAAAAAAAATTATATCTATTATTTCTCTAAATTTTAAAAATATACATTTATTATCCATAATATTATTGTTACCTTGCTAACAAATAATTCGTGAGAAATTCTTAGTATCTGTATTCAAATGCTTGTTCAATTTATTTAAGCATTATTTCCTTTGTTATAAATAATAATCAAAATTTATTTTTACTAAAAATGAAATATAATTATCAAAAATATTAATATTTACTTATTCTTCTAACTATTTTTCCTTTTCTTCTTATTTTCTCTCTAACTTTAACTATCTTTTTTTTTCCTATTCTTCTTACTTTCTTTTTTATATCTCCTCTTATTTTTATTTTTCTAAAAATTCTTCTTTCTCTTATTTTAATTTACTCAAACTTAAAGTGCCCAAAAAATCGCTTTTAAAACTTTTTCTATTTTATGTTAATGAACTCTTTAATGTTTTTACATCTGTTTCTTCTTCTTAACTATCTTGATTTAAATTATGGTTTAAAAAAAATATAATTATTATTATTATTTAATATTTTATTATTAAATCTTTTAGGTATTTTCTTATATTTTATCAAATTTTAAATATATAATTGATTTTATAAATATTTATTCTTACCTTCCTCGCCACTTTCAAATTCATCTGAATTAGAAACTTCCATAATTTAATCTTATTTCTTAAAAAAATCATTATTTTTATTATTTTTCGTTAATTATGTCTATTAATTATTGTTCTGTTAATTTTATTTGCCCACATTTACAGACTAATTTTATTTTTCTTATTTAGTTAAATGCAGACCAGCCTATATAAGTGGATCATTTTTTCTATAATAGGTAATTTATTAACTCATATCATTATCGTCATATTCATCATCATCTTCCTCCTCTTCTTCATCATTTTCTTCTTCATCTTAACCAAAATTATCTGTTTACTAATCACTTTTCTCAAATTTTTTTTTCCCTAAAAATTAAAAACTTTAAAATAATTTAAATCAAGTAAAAATTTTTAAACAATTTTAATTTTAAAAACCTTATCAACAACAAAAAATAAATATAAATTTTTTATTAAGAATAATGAAGTTTTAACGATAAAAAAAAATTTTATCATATAATTTTTTTATTATAATATTCATTACTGTATCTATTTTTAAATTCTTCAATTGCTCTTAATTATTCCTCGTCTTCATCTATGTCTTCAAATTATTCGTTTTATTTTTTATTTTTCTTTTATTTATCTTCTTTCAAATTTTTTAAATATTTATCTTCAATTTCTTTTTACTTTTATTTTTCCCTTTCTTCAGCTTCTTTTATTTCTTAAGCATATAATCGAAAAGGAATCACAATTTAAAACTGCTCTTTTAATTCTAAAATTTTCATCACCCACTAATTTCTTTCAATATTTGATTTACACTTAAAAACCCAAGATAAAACCTAAATTTTAGTATAAAATAAAAATTAAGACTTAAAAAATTATTTATGAATTTAATTAATTATCATGTTAAAAATTAAATTTTTTATATAAATAATTTTGTTAACCTTATCTCTTTAATTAACATGATTTTAAGAAACAATTTTTTATTCTTTTTTTTACTTAGAATTTTTATTATCTTAGTCTTTTTTTCTACTTTTTTCTTATTTAATATCATCTTATTATCTATATGAATTTTTAAACAATTAAGCTTGATCTTCTTATTCTTACAATAATACTTATATATTTTTTATTTTTCTATTTTTATAATCTATAAGATCTCCCTTTTTAAATTTTATTTAAAACATTTATTCTAATTCCTTTTTCTTTTTACCTTCTTCCATTTTAACTACGTCTATTATTTAATTTAATCTTATTCCATATTTTGGCTTATATTATTTTTATTTTTATTACTATAATGATTAGGAAATGTTACTACTATTAGTTGTTTAATTATGAATTTAATCTGAACCATTTTAAATTGAATCCAAATCTTAAAATTTAAATTTATCCATCTCATTTTTCGGTACTTCACTATAATAAAATAATACATCCGTCATTAATTTTACATATCTTTCATTAAAAAACTTCAATTTTTCACTTTATTTTTCTAAAATCCCCTCTAATTAAACTCTAGCTTATAGTATTTCATCCATAATGTAATAATAAAAAATTATATATTTTTAAATTTAAGATTGAAATTTAATTTTTAAAGGTTTTGTTTTGTTCTATTAAAATTTTTATTTTGTATTATTTTTCTAATACCTAAAAAAACGAAAATTAATCAAAATTTCTAAGAAAAAACATAATTTTTAAAAATTAAATATAGTATTTTTTCCTAATTTATAAATATATTTTATAATTAATAAATCTTATAAATTTCTAAAAAATTATTTTACAAAATATTTTTGTATATTAAGATTGACTAAATAATTTTAATATTTAAAAATAAAATTTACATTAGTCCGCTCATAATTTTTCTAACGAAATATCATTTTTTTTCATTTATTTTAACAAGTATCATCATTTTATTAAATATTTATTATTTTTAAATTTGTGTGCAATTACAATTTATATACAATAAAATTAAAAAAAAACCACCCAAATTATATAAATCGATGCAATCACTTTTCCTTTTAATTAATTTAAGAAAAGTCTTTTCCTATAACAAAGGAAATTAGAAAAATTTCTAATAATACAAATAATAATCAACACCCAAGCAATAAACACACTCAATATATATATATAAAATAAAACAATAAAAGCAAATTTCAAAAACAAAATGAGCTCCAAAGACAAAGCACAAGGCGGTTCCGACAGATTCAATTTCCAAAATTAATTAGAACACTTACATTCAAAATACGCTGGAACTGGAGACTCTAACACCTCTAAATGGGACTGGGCTTGTAATATTTAAAGAGACACAATGGCCTCTCACATTGGGCACCATTCTAGATTACTCTATTTTTCAGCTGCTGAAAACGAACCCACTGCCAGATTAAGACATAGATTTTTAGTAAATATGATTTAACCTTGTGGGCCTCCTCCAGCTGAATATAAAATTGACGAAATTATGCCCTAATGATTAAAAAAAAATAATTAAAATATATAAAAAATTTAATTAAATCGACAAAAAATTAGGTTTAAAGCAGCTGCTATTTAATTTAAATTCACTAAAAACCAATAAAGAAAATTATAGTATTTAAATGATATAATAAATAGTTGATAATAATAATTATTTATAATATGAAAAAATTGCTTTATCTATTTTAAATTGATATATATATATATGTTTATATACCACATATTTAATATATAATATAAAAAATAATGTAATTATCCTAAAAATGAATAATTTTTTATAATTATAATTATAATGAAAAACTTATTTATCATAGTATAAATTTTTAATAGTTTGTCTTACTACAATTAAAAGCTTTTAAAATAAATTATCTATTTCCACTTATTATTATTATATAAATTTAGAATAAAACTACTACTAATAAATATATAATAATATAGGCAATACATATTCGTCAAAAATAATAAAATAAAAACATAAATATTTATATTTATATTATTTTTAAACTAAAACACATAAGTATTAATATTAATATTATTAATAATAAAATATAAATCGGTTATTTTAGTTTTTTTTTTTTAAATTATTTTATATTAATATAATATAGCAATTTTTTAAAAAAATAGTCACACTCATACTTTTTTTAACCCAAATCTAGATCTAATAGTATCTCTAACAGTGGGGTGAATTTCAACTTTAACATCTAAACAAGCATCAATCAAAGAACCAATAACTTATTTTTTATTTTTTTCATATTGACTTCTAATTTCAGATACTTCTTTTTCAGTTTATTTTTATAATTCACTATAGTCATCAGTTTTTCTTAAATCCTATACAATAAAAAAAAATAATAAATTAACAAATATTTTTAGTAAAATAATTATATATTTATTTCTATAATATTTTTTGATAAAAGGTAAGATAAAAAATATTCAATAAAAATTTTATATGGAGTGATTTTTAATTATATTAAATAGCCCACTCATACATATTTTTTTTTTTGCGTATATTTTTTTATATATCCAAATTAAAAGAATAGTTATTTAAAATAAATATTTTTAATATATTAAATTACAGCAACTTTAGCTTAAAATTAAGCTTCTTATTCTTATCTGAAATTTTAAACAGTTTATGAGGCGCTTTCTTAGGCTAAGGCTTAATATTTTTATCTAATTTTATATTATAAAAAAAATTATTAATATATGAATTAGCAATATATATCTATTAACATCCATCATTTATCAAATTAAAATTAACTAAAAACATAAAATATCATATATTCTACTATCTTAAAAATTTTCAATATTTAACTATATTCACAAATTTTCGATTTTTAATGATTGTATTAATCTTATCCTAACAATATAACTATATTTTAATTAAACCTATATTAATTTCTATAGGGAATTTTTTTTTTGCGAAACATTTTTTTTATTTTATCAATTTGTAAAATAGATAATATTTTATGCCTTTATTTATTTAATATAGATATTTGTGGAAAATAGGCAATTAAATAAAAATAAATACCTTTCTTATTCAGCTTCTTAAATTAACCCATTAGCTTTTTTTTCAGCTTCTAAAAGTTTTCCAACAGCCCAATTTTCTTATCCAGACATATTAATTAGATATTTTTTTATAATTTTGTAATAATTTGTTAAGTATTTTTTTTTTTTTTTATTAATTAATAATATCAATATTTAATAGATTTTTTAATTTATTTATTTAATAATGATATACCTTATAAAAATAAACATATAATTTTCTTTTTATTTATTTTATTGATTCAATATAACATTTCTTCTATATATATATATTATATATATAAATATTTGCACATAAAATAAATAATTATTAATTTTTTGCTGAATTTTAATTATTCTTTTTTATTTGTTTTATGCAATTACATTAATAAATGAGTAATAAATTTAAATAAATATACAATAAATTAATTTAATTTAGATACTATTTGAGATAATAATTTTACTATTATACTTATTTTCGAAAGAACTCTTTAAATATTTTCATATTAAATAAATATATGCATTTATATATTTTCTATAAATATAAGAAATATTCAAATTAAATGTATTAATTTTAAAAGGGTATGATTTTTCAAAGGCATCTTAAATTTTTATTTAGATTAATTAATAATATTTTAGTATATAATATAAATAATAAAATAGTAAAATTTAGACTATAAACTATATTAAATTGTTAAAGGAAAAATAAATTAATTTTGGGTATAATTCATTATGATTTCTAATCAATATGTATTTAATTATAATTATGTCCAGAGGACCTTTTTTTTCTATTACTCTCCCTTCTATATTTTTCTTCAATGGTCCCTTTATTTTAGATTTCTTAATAATTAAATTCATCAACTTATTATAAATCTTATATAATTTACTCATTAAATGGAAGTTAATATTATTTCTTATTACAATCTTCTTTATCAGGGCTGTAATCTTAATCTTATAACTTTTATTAAGAAGAATTATTATTAATAAATTACTCATTTGAATTCAAAATGCCGGCTTCCATTTACTTTTAATCTTATTATTTATTTTCAGGTTAAACTTTTGATTTTGTAAATTTTATCATATTTTGTCTTAATTGTTGTCCTCTCATTCCTCTTTCGTACCTTTCCATTGTAAAATCAATTATGAATGAGCAAATTCCAACTAAAAGTATATTCCCCCAATGATAATTCCAGGACCCAAGCGTTTGTTTAATTTAATAATATAACTCTGAACTTTCTAAATAGTTACAAACGATCAAAGTAACCAAAAATAAAAATTAGGACCCAAAATTGAAAAAAAGAGTCAAAAAAGTGTGGTCAAATGAAATAATCAAAATCTTTAAGTTTACAATTACCACAACTATACCAAACACCATTTATCCCCCAGCCCAAAAACTCAAAGTTCTTCCTTGATCATCAACGAAATTATTATTTATCGAATAAAAACAGACTAAAAATACAAAGCCTGCCTAAATTATGCCTAAAAAGAACCATTTCCAAAACACAAAATTATTATAGGTTTGGTGTTTCAAACCAGGTAAATAGTAATTTAACTTATTTTACCACAATTAAGAAGGTGAATATTCCAAATCCAAAACTGCGTATAACATAATTGGCATAGAAGTGTAAAAAACGTTATAAACTTAGTAAATATAAGAATCATATAAAGTTTATCCAGCAAAGAAATTTACCCACCCATACCAAAACTAGGGCACGACCAGCACTATATTCTTATAAAAGTTATAACAAACCAAACTAAAAAAAATTATTAAAAATATTAATACTTATTAAAATCAAAATTAAAAAAAAAGTTTTAATAAAAATATATACATAAAATTAAAAAATAAATAAAAATAAAATAAAATGATTTAATCTTAAAACATATTATAACAAAAAACGCTAAATTTAAAAAAAAACCAAAAAAATAAGCTCAAAGAATACCAAAAATTAAAAAAAATAAATAAATAATTAAAAAAACAATTAAATAAACAATTAAATAAAAAAATAAATAAAAAATAAAAATATAATTAAATAAAAAAATAATTAAAAAAATAATTAAATAATTAATTAATTAAATAAATAAATTTACTTAGCATTCCTTCTATAAGCTTCTCTTCCATGTACAAAAAGGAGTCTTCTTAACAACTTAAACTCGCCAATAGCGTAGTCACTGGCCCTAGAAGCTTGATAGCCTTCTAGCCCTTTGATTCCGACTCCGACATGGGCTGCAGTTATCATGTTGACGTCGTTGGCCCCGTCTCCTATAGCTAGGGTGGTAGAAGTGGGCTTATTTTTTTTAACTAGGGAAACTATTTCTTATTTTTGCTTTGGCGACACTCTGCAGCAAAGAACTGAGTCGCAATGGTTTGTAATTTCTATAATGGTTTGAGCTATCTCTTTTTCTAAGCCGTGAATTAAAGCGTCCCCGGTAATTATTAAAGCATTTTTCTAATTTCTTAAATGCTCTTAAGATTTTAATTTTTCGTTGATTTCTTCTAATTTCTATTTTACCACGATTTTCCCTTGTTTAAGATTTTTAGCATCTTCTGTCGACAATTAAACCTCAAATTAATTCATGTCTTCCGTCAATAATTTACAAGAATATCCAATATTTATAGCAGTTTCCACCTTATCACCAGTCAAAACCCACAACTTAATTCCAGCTTCTTTCAAAGCCGCTATAGTTTCTCCAACTTCATCTTATAATTAATCCTCTATAGCTGTGGCCGCCACAGGGTTCAAATCTACCTCTAATTCTGCTTATAATTCTCTTTTTCTATCCGGTCCATTTACAAGATCTTCTTCTGCTTTTTTGTATCTGTTTACCCAGTCTTCAAATAACTAAGAAGGAATTTCTCTTCTTGCTAATAAAAGTGTTCTTAATCCGTCTACTGAATATGCGTTTAAATGCTCCTCCAAAATTGGAATAATTTCGCTATTTTAACTTTTGTTTGATAACTTTAAAATCACCGAATCTGCTCCTTTACATAAAAGTGTTATTTTACCAGTTTTTGTGTTTTTTGTAACTACTGACTGCCTTTTTCTGTCACTGTCGAATTCAAAAGTGTATAAAATTTTGTGTACCTATAAAAATTAAATAAATAAAATTTAAATATTTAAATATATAAATATTTAATACAGATAAGTTTTTATTTTAAATTAATTTTAATTTATATTTACCTATTATTCTCCTAAACAATTTATTACATAGTTGTCATCCTGATCTTTATCGACAAACTCAACTCCGCAAAATTTAGCAAAATTAACCAAAGCCAGTTCATCCGGAGAAGAGGCATTAAATCTGGCTATTTTTTTAGTATCATCATTTGGAAAATCAGGATTTTGCTCTCTAGAAACCAAGATAGTATGACAAAGTGCCAAAAATTACAAAGTTTCCACCACTTTTTCGTGTTCTTTTTCTCCTTTATTGTCAATTATTTTTAAAAGCCTTCTGTCTCTAAAATCCACATTTGTAACTCTAGTTCTTTTCTTAACTTCTTCTTCCGTTAAGTAATTTTAATCGCCAGGCTAAACGTCCCCGTAACTTACCCCATTTATTGAAATTTTTTTATATTTCATTATATTACAAGTTAAAGTACCAGTTTTATCGCTAAATATGTACTCAATTTGTCCCAATTCTTCATTCAAATTTGAAGATTAAACAGCTGTTTTAACTTCTTATTTTTTACCCGCTTCATCGTAGTAGTAATAAACCATTCCTGAGTGATTTTTTTTTTTAATAAGAGGGTCATCCAACTGTCCATAATCATTTTCAATTAATAATGCCTAAAATAATTTAACAAATTCTAAAGTAACTAACAAAGAAATAGGAATAAAATTCCCAAAAATAAGCACCCAATTTCCAAACTTGATAAAAAAAGTAGTCGTATTACTATCATCATCATAGTCCAAATACCCCTATTCATCTTTATTAGCTCCATAATATATTATATAATAAATCGCACAAAAAGCACAAATAGCAAGCATTATAACAAAAATCTGTAAAATTTGCCAATTCATTTAATTGTCCATTCTCGACCGTTTGGCCCTCGCCTTAAAACTGTTCTTTTAAATTTTTGTATCATGTCCCGTATTTAAAACTAGTCCATACATTTTATGTGAATTTTACAAACTACATCCTCTCAAAGTAATATTAGAATTTGACAATGGTTAATAACTGTTATCGCTAAAATAAACACCTGCACTAAAAACTTCTAATAGCGGATTCGGCTGCTCATATTTAACAATTATCCTTTTTTCGCTGAAAATCTGCTCGCTAAAGTTTTCTTGGTCCTTATTGTTCAAAAAATATTTGTAAATTTCTTTTTAACATATTCTTTATTTTAAGTTAGTTTCTCCGTCTAATCCTTTTGTCTCTATATAACATTCTCCTTTCAATTCAGAACTGTTTAAAACTAATAAGTCTGCTGGAAAAAATTCCTTATTTTCTACCCTTACTATGTCTCCTACCATCAGTTGTCTCCATTAAACCTTTTTAATTTTAAAAAATTTTTTTTAATTTTTTTATAAATAATTTTGTAAAAAAAGTATTGTATTTATAATATATTTGAATATTATCTAATTTTATTTTTTAATTTAAAAAAATTAAATAATACTAAAAAGCGTTTTATTCTTATATTAATATATCATTATTTAATTATTCATGTTTATTTAATTAATTTATTATTATTTTTAATTGATGAATAAGTTAATTCAAAATAATCAAATGTTCTATAAATAAACACTTTTTATCAAAATCTAATAATAAAAAAATAAAAATAATAAAATTAGTTTCAATAAAAAATTAATAACTCAAAATAAAATTAGACAGAAAAAATAAATATCGAACAAAACAATTTAAGATAAATTAAAATATATCTATGAAATTTTATATCTAAAAAACATAAATTGAACCTGAATTAATTATATATCCATATAATTCATACAAAATTTTTAATAAATCTATTTACCTAAACAAACTCTTTTTTTTCCATATCATACCTATGAGTTTTGCTCTAATTTTCTTCTTTATCAGCTTTTTTTCTCTTATAATCTTCGTAAAAATCTTTCAGGGCCGTCAAAATAACAATAACAACCAAAGGCAAATAAATAGTGGGCACCCCGTCCGAAATCGTAATAGAATCTATAGTTTAAATATACCCAAAAATCAAAAAATAAACGTTCGCCAATTTCGAAAATTATTCCATCAAATTTTTAGGCAAAAAATTGTACCAAGTGTACTTAGAAGTCGAAATCCCGTTATTACACAAACTCCTGTCAATCCTCCCAGAAGTAATTCTTCTTTGACTCTATTTTTCGTGCACCTAAGATTTATTTGTACTCGCTTCCATATCTTTATTTTTTTTATCATCATTATTATTTTTTAAATTAATATTATTTTCATTATTATTATTATTTTTTATATCTTAATTATTGTTTTTATTGTCATTATTTTGCCCATTTTAATCGTTTTTATCTTCATTTTCGCCACTTTTTTTAGGCTTTTTTGGCTTCGCTAAATGGTTGTTTTCATACTTATAATCGTAACCAAACTCGTTGGTTATAATTGTGCTTTACTTCCGAAATAGTTTCATTTTAATTTAAAACTTTATTTTTTTTCAATTTAATAGATAATTATTAAGTTTTTTTTTTATAAAAAGAAATTAATTATATTGTATTTATTGGTTATTCTAATTTCTTAATTAGTTTATTATGTTTTTAAGTAAGCTTATTAATTTTTATTTAGTTATGTTTAATAAAATAAATTATTATCTATGTTATTGCTACAGTTGCGATAAAATGACACTTTTTAAAGTTTTGGGATAAATTTTTTGTTATATAAAATATTAATTATTGGGAAAAAAAATATATATTTAACTAGGTGTGACACTTAAAAATAACATAAATAAAATTTTATTTTAAAAATCATATAATTAAATTAAATATTTTCATCATCTTTTTAATCACATTTCTTTAAATAAATAAAAAAATAGATGAAATTAAGTATACATATATAAATGAGATAAAGCATTTTATTTAATCAATAAAGTAAGATAATATTTTATATAGAAATTTTGATTTTAATTGATAAAATAATTTATTTGAATGCATTAATAATAATTTAAAAAACTATATTTTATATTGATAAATCATTATATTATATTTATAGTATTTATAATATAATTAGATGTTTATTTATTATTATTTACTCATTATATAAATATGTGTTTTTTTCTATTAAAAAATCCTTATTTAAGCTAAATATTAAGATTTTTATTGATAATATATTCACAATTTTATTTATGAGTATAATCATTTAAAAAAGAAAATTAATTTTATACCAAAGTTTACATAAAAATTTACGTTATTTTACTTCAAAATAAATAGTTAAAAACATAAATTTGTAAATGTAATACTATTTCTTGGTTATTAAGTATTTTTAATTTACTGACTTTTAAATTATTTCTAAACACAATTAAATATATTAAATCATAAATTATAGGTTCAAAATTAAAATACTATGCTCAAAAAGTCAAAAAATTATTAAAATCGTAGATATAAATTTATCCAAAATACTTAAATTTATTAATAACATTTGAATTTTTTAATTTAAAATTAAAAAAAATAAATAATAAAATATATATAATAACCTTATATATCAAAGTAATCAAATTTATTATATTAAAAAATTAATTTCACACAATTAAAATATCATTCTTATTAAAAAATATTACTATTTTCATTATTAATTCCAAAATTAAGTTTTATTTATTCTTTTTAATTATCAAAAAAAACTTAATTATCTTACTATTGTTATTATTATTATGGTATGGAAATCTTATATTGATTATCAAATGTTTTTTATTATATTTAAATTTATCTTTATTCTTCTTCTTATTCTTCATTTTTCACTTAATTTTATTATTAATTTGAATCTTTTTCAGCAATTTCATTAATATTAAAGTTTTAGTTATTTTATTAATTATCTTTATTTCTGTCATTATTATTTTAATTTTAATTTTAAGTATCATTATTAACATCATTATTGATAAATTGCTCTTTTAGAGATTTAATCTATTCTTATTATAGTAAATTACTTTATTAACTAGCATTTTATTTCTATTATTATATTAATTCCATATCCTTAATGTCTTAATTTTAATTTTAAATTTATTTTTATTTTTCTTAGAATATTTTAAGCTCATCCTCCAAGGTTTTCCCTTACATATGTATTTTTTTTATATATTTTTATAAATGTGATCTTACTTAACTTGTAGTTCTACTCCCAATATAATTAGAAATTTTTTTAGGATCTTTTCAATTTAAAGTATTTAAAAAAAAGTAAAATAATTATTTTTTATTAGTAAACTTATTATATTAATTACCTCGATTTTCAAACAACAAAAGAGCCTCATTAAGCTTTTTTTTTTCTTCATCAGTCCATGGAATTTTTTTTTTAGTTTTTAAACCCATTGATTTTCCCGCTAATTTAATAAAAATATATTATTATAAAAAATTATTTTTCACATATAATTTATAAACTTATATTTTATAAATATATATAAAGTAAATATAATTTTAAACCTACTATTATTTGCCACATTTTATTAATATGAATTATTGGTTTACTAAAATATGTCCAAATATTTAGAACTCATATTATCCATTAAAACTCTATCTTAATCACAATTTTATTATAAATCTTACAATTTATCTTTTGAAATTATTTCTCGATTTTCTCTAATAATTTATTTTGTTAACGGGTGTCCATCAGTTCCATTTATAAGTTATAAAATATTATTTGTTAATGTTTCTAAACTTCTAAAAAAAAGTATATATTAATTTATTTTATAAAAATTTTTTGTAAATATAAAAATATTATTTATTTTTATTTTTCATAGTTATTTTTTTTAAAATAAAATCAAACTTATATTATCGCTTAAACTTACTTATAAGATTATTCCAAATTTAATGTACTTTAATTTTTAAACGCATCTACTATTAATTTATTATTTTCTTTTAATTTTTCCTCAACCAACAAAAAGTTTTACTAAAAATTCATAATTTATATTTTAATAATATACTATTTTTTGTTTTTAAATTTTTATTTTTTCTATATAAATTTTTAAGATCAATCAAAAATTAAAACCCAGAAATTAATGTGATTACTATCATTTTATTCTAATAATTGATTCTATAAATTATATATTATAACTTAAACAATAAGTAAATATAATAAATACATCAATTTTAGAATAAATAAATTTAATTATTCTAGTTATATAATTAATTTATAAATTTTTTAAATTCAATAAAAATAGCATCATTTTTTTAAAGGAGAGCTATTTTTTTTAAAATTTAGTGGAATTTTGCTCTAAGATTTATTAAAAGAATTTTCTATGCTCGGACGCTACTTTTTTACGTCTGGTGTCATACTAAGGTCTTTATCCTTTTTAAAAAAATATTGTATAATATTAATATTTATTATTTTATTTAATTGTTAATTATATAATTTTCATAGATTTTTATTTACACTTGGCTCAACTTTTGCTTTTCTAAACTTTCTTGCATATTTAATTGCTAAGCAATAACTAAATAAACTAGCACTCATCATACAAAGTGAACCAGCTGCCAAGCAAATAATTATCTATTTATAAAAAAATTTATTAGAAAAAAACTAGCTTTTAAAAACATAATGAATATCTGTATATTTAAATTACTTTAAATGTAGGTGTTACATAGTTTACACATGTGGCATCATAAAGTCTGTCTATACTATTTTATACAAAAGTACAATTATTTTAATTAAAAAGACCATTTTCTCCACTAGATACCTCCATAAAATCTGAAATAGATTTACTAAAATCGTCAATAGTATCAACAAAATTACTTAATTTTGTATTATAACTTTTAACATCTGTTTATAAATCATCATAATCACTTATAAGTGCACTTAAAATAATTTTTATATTAATTAATTTTTTATAATATAAAAACCAAATTAAATTAATATTAAATTATTTTTTTATATTATTTTTTACCCGAAAAAAGAAGTTCGTGCCATATCAAATTTATACAGAGCATTAAAATAACTCTAAAGTTTTATTTAAACTTTATTGTCACAAAATAAGCTAATTGTAGCATATCTGGAAGCTTAGTCTAATAAATCCAAATCTGAAATCACCAAACATGTTTTAGAACCATAATTATAATTTACATTATTAATATTAGGGTCATATAAAGAATATCCACTAGTACAATTATTTTTATTGAAAACCTAATATAAAAATTTTTTTAATAAGATTAAATAATTTTATTCTAAATATTTTAATATTATAATCATTTTTTGTTAAAATTAAAAAATTTTATACTAATAGATAATAATATAATATAATATTTTTATACATATTAATCTTAAGTAACCTAACAATTTCCAAGATTAGAATCTTTTTAATATGAACCAGATAATGAATAGTCTGCCCATTAATTTAGTTCATACAGAGATTGTTAAGGATTATCGTCCCCAGTTTCGTCAGAATCACTTTTGCTACCATCTTAAATTTCTTCTATATATTCAATTTATTCTTATATAATTTTTGGGGTAAGATCCAAATTTATATAAGAGTCACTTTTATAAAAAATTATATAATGAGCAAAATAATATTATTATAACATATAAATGAACAATTTAATTTAATATTATAATTACGAACTTTAATCTTCCAATTATTTAGCTTAATTTATACTGTCTACCATAGTTTCAATTAAAATTAATTCATTATCAATATTATATAAAGTACTCAAATCGCCATCACCAAATTTACAAACACTTATTTATTATTTTATAACTTATGGCAAAAAAGTGTAAGCTTCATCATTAAATTCATCTACATCATTTAAATAAATATCCATCCACGAACAAGTTTCTGTAACCATAATACCAATTGGAACTAATGCAGTCGATAAAGCTAATCCTATAATCAACTATATTAAATAAAATATATAAACCCATTATTATAAAAACTATTTATTATATTTATGTAAATACTAAAAAAATTATAAATTAATTTATTATAATAATTTAATTTTCCATTAATAAATAAAATACTTTATAAATAAATATAAAGTAACTATTAATATTTTACCATAAAACTCATTAAAAACCAACCTAGATGTAGAAAAATCCTGCATTTTGGCCTCTAACCGGTGCAGTGTGTTAAAATAACACCTATAAAAGAGAAAAATGCTCCTGCAGCTTAAATCCTAAATTTTATTTAATATAATAATTATTTTATTATACAAATATTTTTTTATTTAATGAAATTACGAATAAAAAATTAATATAATAGAACTAGAAGAATCAATATAGCTATCAAATTCGTTTAATCTTTCTTCAGACTCAGCCAAATAAGAAGCAAACTAAACTGTGCTAGATTTCATAATTTTTTGGCCATATCCCAACTATTATTTTCTTTTTAATTTTTTTTATAGTTTAATAATAAATTTTAATCCAATTATTATAAAAAATCATATAACAAAGTATATTATATATTATTATTATTTTTTATATTTTTTATTTTACATTGTATCTACACTCAAAGTTATAGACTCGCTACTATCTACAACTTAAAGTAAAACATTTGCAAATTAACTTGTAATTTTATCTAAAGAACTTTAAATGTAATAAGAACTTGTTTGTTCTTATTCTAAAGGTCCAAAATCATCATTAATATATAATGATTCACTTTATGAACCTGCAGGTTTAGCGGGGTTGGGAGATTCTGGTATTTTTTTGTCCTCATAATAATCATAAATGCCTAATATATTTATAAAATAAATGTAACAACTTAAATAAATATATTTTAGGGTTTAAAATTTAAATAAATAAATTTTAAAATTACAGCATAAATTAATAAATTTTATTATTTTTAATGAAATTTTATAAATTAATAAAAATGATGATAATAATTTTATTTTGCTTATATTTTATTTAATATTATAGCTTAGAATATATACCTTAGTTTTAATAGTTTAAAGCTTCTAAATCATTTTCTATATAATCTGATCCTGAAAAATATGTCTATTGATTGTCCGCTACTTAGTCTAAATTTTAAATCATATCTTATAAAGAGTCCTAAATAAACGGGAAAAATTTAATTTAAATATATTTATATGAATATTTTAATATTTTACTGACATATTCGATATTCCTATCCATTCATAGCTACCAATTTCTGTCCCGTTTATAATTTCATCTAACAATCCTAGAAATCCACATTTTAATTACTAATTCATTTTTTCAAAATCTTAAGCTATCAAAAACCCATATACAATAAATGCCAGAGAAATTATTCCATATACAAAAACACTTAGGTAAAAATATTTATAAATAAATAAAATATCTATATAAAATATCTATTAAAATAAATTTTACTAAATACCGTGCCTAGATAATTCCATTTTAGTATATGGTCTTTCCTAAAAACAATTTAATTAAATACTATTTTTAATTTTTTTAAACTATTTTTAATCTTTAAAAAAAAAAATTACTTTCAGATCTCTTTTACAACACCTTTTTTCAAGACAAAAGCCCAATATAAAAAAAACAAGGTTAAATACTGCAGCTATCATCTGAAATAGAAAAGGAAGCCCATAAGAAAACAATTACTAATTAAATAAATATAATAAAATTCTAAAGATTAATTATAAAAATTATAAAATTAACTTATATAATAGCTTTAATATTACTTACTTAAAATAATAATAAATAAAGCAAAAAAAAAAAAAGAAATTATACTTTTTTATCATAATTAAAAATTCTAAAAAAAAAAAAATAAGAAATATTCTACAGATATAAAAAAACAAAATAAATATCCGTAATTAATTATTCTATAAATATATGTATTAATTAATTTTAATGTATATTATATAATTTTAAATTTCTTAAATTGAAGTAAAAAAATTACAGACACATAAGGTAAAAACTCATTCTCATTCAGCATTTTTTTAATACTTTCATTTGCCTATTTTTAATCTCTTAACATAGATAATTTATCTCTAATTGTCTTTGCTTAATCCCTTTATTTTTTAGTAGCTAATTCATTAGAATCATATTTTTCTCCATTTGGGTCTATTTTTTCTTCAGTTATATATATGTCTTAACAATATTCTTTTTTTTAAAAAAAATAAGTATATTTCATAAAATTAAATAAAATTTAATAAAAATCATCATACATTTAATAATTTAATAGAAAATTTAATTTTTTCTTAATTTTACTTTCTTTTATCTCGCTTAAATCTCTTCTTGACTGCCCGTTAATTTGACCTGGTAGTTGAAAAATTATTAAAAATATAAGTGTACATTTAAAAAAAATCATTTATCCTATTTTTTTCTTCATTATTATTATTTTTTCTATTTTTTTATATTTTCTAATATTAACTGTAATTTTTTATTTTTTTACTTAGATTTATATTTATTTATCAAAAAACAATAAATACTAAATTATGCATTGTCAAAACATAATTCAGAATATATTTATTTTTCATGTTATGGTTTATTTTTAGGTTTTTATTTTCTAAACTATTGTACTTTAATTTAATAAAAACATATCCATAAGATATATTGTAAGTAAAAAAATATAATAATTATATATGTATATATTTTGTATATTTTTTTATATAATAAAAATATGTCTATTTATAGAATCTAAAACTATTCAAATTTAAGATTTTAATATATATTCAAAAAATCTAACATACAGCTATATTTTCATTCTCTATCTTTTTTCTATTTTTAATATAACTTTTATAGTCCAAATTATCTTTCACCTCTTAATCATATACTTAATTTTATTACATTTTCATTTAATCTTAATTATTTTGATTTTTTTATTAATTTAACTTACTCAATTTATCATCTATATAAAAATAAAAATAAAAATATTAATTTTACCCAAAAATATTTAAAAATTTTATCATTATTTTATTAATTACTTTATTCGTGTCTTTTTATATCGGAAAAACTATATTAATTTATATTATTATTTTTATTTTAAATATGGGTATCATTATTTTTTTAGTTTGAGAATTTTTTTTTAGAAATTTTGCTATTTTCCTAATAATTTTTATAATTCTATTTTTCTTATTCGTAATTATTAATAGCCGGTTTTTAATTCATATTATTTTTATCATTAATATCATTTTCTTGGTCAAAAGATTACATATTTGTTTCATTTATCGAATAATTATAATTTAACCCACTTTTAAATTTATTATATCTTACATTTTAACCTTCGGAATATTTTTATTTAACAATTTGTTCCCTATAATTTTATTCTTTATTATGGCTTTATAATTTATTTTCATTTGTTTATTTTTAATAATATTATTCTTCATTTAGTCCTTATAATATATTATTATTTTCTTAAATGGGTTTATTTTATTATGCTCCTGTAAAATTCTTATTACTTTCATTACCTAATAAAAATTAATATTTAATCTATATTATTTATTATATTTAAAAACAAAAAATTATCAAAATAATTAATTTTATACATTGTAATTATTTTTTACCTTCATTTTTATATGAATAGTTGATAAAATTCTCTTCACCGTATACTTTAACATATGAATTGTTCTCCTGAAATTATTTTTGACTTTTTTAATCAATTTTATTTTAAATTTTTTGTTCGCTTTTCATAAAACTTTCTTTATCTATATTATTATATTTATTCAATAAATCTATCTCTCTTTGACTTTATTAAAAACTAGAATTTGATCTATTATGTGATTAGTTTTGTATTTTTTGTTTTAAATTCATTTAAAAATTATTTGCATTGCTTTTTCTTTAATTGCTATTATTTAATACCTCTTACTATTACTTGTTGTTTAAAAATTAAATTTATTATTATTACACAGAATTATTTTAAGATTTATATAGACTTTTATCATAATTTTTGTTTCTTTCTTCTAAATTTTAATCAAAGCCAGTAGTAAGCCTACCAGTTGCGAAATTTTTTTAATAAGAAGAATTATTAATATCGTTTTCATTTAATTTTCTATTATTATTTATATGACTTTTACTTTTTTTATCTTAACTAATGTCTCTGACTGTTGTAATTTTTGATTTTATCATTTATTATTGATTTAAATCTGATCTACTGTTATTACTTGCATGAAATTAATTATCAAAAATAGGCTTTTTTATTCTAGAATTGTTTCTGGAACTTGTTAAACTGCTTATTTTTTGAGGTGTTTAGTTATTAATTTAACTACCACTGAAATTATTTATCATCTTTTTTTAATTTGTTAAAGAAAAAATTATATATTTTTTTTGTTTTTAATTATTTTATTTATTAAATATAAATTAAAAACAGCTATAATTAATTATTTACTAGGTGTTTTATATTTTTGTTTTTACACTATATCATATTATTATAACATTAAAATATTAACATTTATAAAAAAATAACTTAATTTGACTCATAATTCTCAGGAAGTCCTTCACAACTTAGGAAAATGTTTAAACTTAATTTTATTCTCATCTTTATCTTTCAAATCGAGAGTATTTTTTAATTTACTATATTATTTTTCAACAAGTCGTCTGTCCTCACTCTCCTAAATCTTTTTTACCCACTTAACAGATTCATCTACATATAAAAATAATAAACTGTCTTAATTAACTGTTTTCTACAAATAAAAAGTGTGCCTAAATGCTTTTCTTAGATAAGTTATCGTCGGCTACAAAGTAATTTAATTAGATTTTGCATCTTCTTTATGCTCCATCGTGCCATAATCAAAACTATAAAGACATTAATAGCCCTCAATCACAGCTTAAGTAATTAATTATGATACAATAATATCCGTCACTTCTGGCATACTATCTTCCCACATATTAAAAGACCAAAACCCAAATAAACTGTACTATATTTCTTATTATGATAAATCTTTCACTAATATTTCCAAAGTTTTTTCAATAATAGTATAATTTTCGTTAAATCTCCATTTATAATTATTACTCAAATAATATCCTAAGTCGCAACAAAAATAACCTGCTATCACCTTATTTTCTTTTTTTTAATCCAAACAAATCAAAGAAGTCTGTATTATTTTTGGGTGGTTTATTTTGTCGAAAATTGATTGCTTTATTTACTGTTCATTAGGTGAATATTTAAACCATAATGTGTCTTAAAAATAATCATAAATTGCATCAATTATTTAATCCATATATTCCATCTTAATTTTTGTAAAAATAATCCCGTTTTTGTTAAATTTCTCATGCTTCTTTTTATCGACTTGAGTCAAATACATTATAATATATATTTATATAAATAATCTAAATTTTTTAATTAAAAATTTTAATTGAAATATGATATCTTTTTATTAATGCTAGAAATTTTTTTTTTTTTATTTAGTTATATTATAATTTAATTATGTTTAATTATAATTAATTACGATGATTATTATAATTCCACTATATTAAATCATCATATAATTTTATTTATATGCTAGATATTATCATTATGGAATTAAAATATATTCTATTATAAACATATCAGAAAATCAAATTTAGCTTATAAATAATGAAACTATTTTAAATTTAAATACGTATATATTTTTTAAAATCATTTTATTTTAAAACAAAAATCAAGCACAAATGAAACTAAAATTTCGTGATAAAATTCATCGTACCTAGAATTACTTACAAATCTATTATTCAAAACTTTTATAATTTCATTATAACTTTTTTCTTCATTCAAATTATTTATTATTACTTCTTCTTTAGACTGCTCTCTTAACTATTTATTTTTTCTACTTTGTTTAAAATCTTTCATAAAATTTTCTAATGACCTTAATTATTTTTTGTAAAATTAATCAGAAATCCTATACTACTGATCCTTATAATTCAAGTTAAAACTAAACCCTTTATTATCCTATCTTTCTTTTCTAAAATATAATAAATTAAAGTTAATATTTTTTACATATCTTTTTATCATTTAATAATAAAAATAAAAATTATCTTTTATAATATAATATATATAAAAAATAATACTTTTAATTAGCGTTTCTTTCAAATGAAGGATTTCCACCTCTTATTTTTTTTAATATCTAATTCATTTAAGTTTTAGAAGATGAACTGCCTTATTTTTCATTTTAATTTTAAACTCTATTTTGCTCTAAATTAAAATCTTATATAATAGGACTATAATCCAACTCATTTTTAAATTCTTTTTATGCAAATAAATCATTTAAAACCGTTTAAACAGTTGTTTTTTTATAGTTATAAAACTTATTTTTATCACACTTTTAATATTTCTCATAATCAAAACTGTTAGCTCTTTATCTACGTCTTTTTAAAATTGGCGAAATTAATTCAAAATCACTATTATGACTTTAATTTAATGTCTATTAAAAAAAATCATGCTATGATAATAATTATTGACTAGTTTCCTCTTTATTTATATTATCTTAACTTAAAATATTTTAATTTTAAAATTTATTGTTATTTTCATTATCATTAGTTTTAGTATCATCTTCATCCAATAATTATTTATATTAAATTTTATTTAAATTTATTGTTTTTTCTATTTAATATTAAATATAATCTAATTTCACATATTTATTATATAAAGGCAACGAAATTTTTATAAAAACGTTAGGATTAAATCCTTTATTTCTTCCATTCATAACTTTAAAAAATTACTATTAAGCTTATTTTTTAAAATCTTCATCTAATTATAAAATGTCATTTATTTCACTTCCTTCTTAACTTTATAAATCTAAATTTTCCTTAATTTCACATACTATATCATTATTACTCATTTATTTTAAAAAACTACCTTTTTTTTCAACTGTAAAAGTATCATAACGTTAATGAAAACAGGTTGCATCCTTCAAATTTCCCATATAAAAGTTATCTAATCCAATATCTTCGTATAGTGTAATTTCTATTTCTTCATTTTCTATATTGAATTATATAATGTATAAATCTATATTATTTTATAATTATATATATATATTTACCAGTAAACCAGGCGTATTATAGCGCTTTTTTATGTAATTTTAATGCATTTTCAAATTTTTACATTTTTTAATTTACATCTCCTAGTCCTTTAAGAGCATGAGCTTTTCTTTTAAATAAAAAACTAGAGTCACACAATTATTTGACCTATAAAATTGAATATATTTTGTAAAATACTTTTTTATATTTAAATTGAATTTATTAGAACATTTATTCTATTAAAAAATTATTACTTAATAGTATAAAAAAGCAGCTCTGTTATATTCAAATATATCTAAATGAAAGTTTGCCAAAAGCAATATAAAATCTATTAAAAACGATAACAAATCTAGTCTTATTAAATTATTCATAAAATTAGTACATATTTCAATTATATCATCATAAAATTTATACTATATAACCCATTTAATCTCATTTATTAAATTTTCAAAATCCAAAAATATTTTCTATACTGAATCTTTTTCTATTTATTATGTAAATTCATTTAAACAAACTCCTTTGCCAGATAATTATAGTTATTATATTAAAAGCGATTTTTTAATTTTAAAAATTTGCTAAAAAATTAAAAGAATATAATTAATCAAAAATATAATTTAATTACATATATTTATTTTTAATTTAATCAATTTATATAATAAAAAATATATTCTTAATTACCAAATCTTATTTGCAACTTCTAAATGCAGACTAAGAAGATTTACATCTGCTTGCTCTTCCATTTTTTACTAAAACAGATTAATTTTTAAAATTTATCATTCAAAAAAAAATTATAAAAATATTTATTTGAAAAAAAAAAAAAAAAATTAATGAATAAATAAATAAATAAATAAATAAATAAATAAATATAAAATTAATATTAATATTAATATTATCACAATCGATTTCGGATCCATTTTCATCATTAAATTTAAAATTATCACGTTAACTTCGCTAAAGTTATTTTTTTTTTCTAGGACTAATACTTATAATAGACTCTTATTTTAAAGGCTCAGCCCTAAAAGAAGAATTTACAGACATAGAACTGCTTCTATGTTATTTCTAAAAATTTTTTCTCTCATTATTAGCCTATTTTTTAACCTATTAACGCTTTTATTTATAAGCCTTTATCAAGTTATTTTTTTCGTCTTATTATCCATTATAATCTTATACTAATAATGTTTCGTTTGCTTATTATTACTATTATCTTGAACTTTTAGTGAAAAAATTTTTGCCAAATTTTTGCTATGCTAAGGCCATCTTTATTCTCTGCTAAATTTCCTCCCTTATTTCTAAATTTTAAAAAAATATCATATTTAATATATAAAATAAAATTTTACAGAAAAATAAAATAATTTAAGATAAATTACTTTGAAATAACTAAAAGTTAATTAATTTTAATAAAAATTTTAGATGAATTACTTTAGGTTTAAAGATTTTTTATTTATGTTTTTTCTTAAGATTAAAAATTCTATTATTTACTGTTTGACATACCTTTGTCTTGTATCAAATAATCTTAAGATATTTATGAAAAATTATGATTTTCTTCAAACTATACACTTTTTTTAACATATGATTATTATTTTGAATTCATTAATTAATGATTAATGTTTTCCAGACTTTCTTAATCTATTTATTAATCAGACCCATATTTTTATTCTATTTATAAATTTTCATTAATACTTTTATTTTAATTTTTATTACCAAAAAATTCTTTATCAAAATAAATTGAATCTCCAAATTTACTACCATTTTACTAAATTTCATATTTTATATCATTTTCAAAGTTTTTTTTTTATTGTTTATTATTGGTTATATTATTTTTATTTTTCTCGAACAAATTTAATTTCTTTTGTAACAAAATTTTAAACTTATCTTACTATTTTTAATCTTAGTTACTATTCCCATTTTTATTATCACAACTTTATAAACGTGAAATAATTATTTTAGGTATATTTTTTAATGTGTTTTAATTACTATTCAATACATTTATAATATTACTATTATTTCTCAAATTTTATTTTTTCCTAAATTTGGTTATACCATCACAATTGACTAAACTGAGACTCCTTTTTTTTTAAACAAATTATCCTTAATTATTCATAATCCTCTATTAATATTCTTCTTAATTTTATATAGTATATTTATTATCATTTTATTAGTTTTAATCTTATTTTATACCTTATTATTAAAAAATTTTTAAATTGTTCAAATCTCTACCTATTATATTAGAAAATTATGGTGTATTCTAAGTTTAAAAATTATTTAACTAAATGAAATTGCTATTATTTTTTTTATTATCTTTTTTTTTATTATGCTAGATTTAGTTATCCTCGATTTCATATTAACATATGTGAATATTTTTATTTTACTTCAAAGTTTAATTTTATATTACCTAATTACTTTAAAAATAAGTTTAGCTATTATTTTATCTATGTGTAAATGATCTTCTTTTATCAGCTAATTTTAAAATATTTCTCCTTTAATCCATTTAAGGAGTACTACTTTTTATTTATACTTATCCATGATTAAAACCTACAGTTTTTGAATTTTTAAATAAATTATTAAACTGTTATTTTTTTAGTTATGGTTAGTTTTTATCAACAAAAATTGTTTAACTTAAAATTTTTTATTTTTAATTTATATCAGTCATAATTTTTAAATTATGGCTCTTTTTATGGCAATTTTCCATACTCCTTTATGTATAAAATTTATCTCTTGTCGATATAAGTTCTTAAAGTTCAGAATCAAATCCAGTTTCAATTGTTTTTTATTATTCTCTTAAAAATATAAATAATTTTATATGAGAAATTAAAATTAAAATTTTAATTATTACGATTTAAAATATTTTTAAAATAAGCATAAAAATTATTTTCATATAATAAATAAAACATATTTTTTAAATAATAATAAATATTTTTAAAATTTTATTAGATACTATTAAAAATTTAATAAAAAGAATACCAAAATAATCTATCTAAAATGAGAAGCTAAAGAAAAATAATAATTATCAAAATATTATTCTTAAAAGCTCAAATAAATTAGTAACATTTTAAAAAATAAATTATTAGAATGTAAGAATTAATCTTTTTTAATTAAATATTTTTATTTATTATCTATATTTACTACTAAATCACTATTTTATTCTTATTTATAATTTCCTATGCATTAAACTAATCAAAAAAATTGTTTTCCCTTAATTTTATTTTATTTTAGATTTTATTTTTAGTCTATATTTATATTCCATCTTAGTTTTGTTATCTCATTTTTTATTTGTAAATAAAAACTTAACTATTTTATTTTGATAGTTTTTATTGAATAAATAACATTAAAAAAAAAAATCATATTCTATTCATTATCTTTATTAAGTATTATTAGATAAAATATATTTAATTGACTTATATATTCTAGCTACTTTTATACCACTAAATAATTATTCTATATTCCTTTTTTAAATAAAAATTATCTATTTTATAATTTATTTTAAGTTATATTATTTTTTATTTACTATAGCTTCAAATAAATAAACTCAACTATATTAATATTCATCAATTTTAAATTAATAGAGATATATTTTCTATATATTAAATTAAATTTCTATTAGCTTATAGACCTATTTTTAATTCCTGATTCTGTATTTATCTGATAATATTTTAGGTAGGAAAAAATAATAATTATAATAAATAATTTTTTACAGTTTAATTCAAATATTTCTGTTCACCTTTTGTTTAAATTATAATTAGATTTCAAACTTGGCCAATAGTTTAAATTGTTATTTTTTATATAAAAAAAGGAAATTTTATAAATATTCTTTCAAATAAAATAAAGTTTATAGTACAAAAAATGCAGTAATAATTTATTATTTTAGTATTAGTTCGTAAAAATATAAATTATTAAAAAAACTTATACTTTAACTCTATTTAAAAAATTTTCTATATTGTTTTAAGTAAGATATCTTAGCTCACTTTTTAAAATTGATATTTTTATTTAATAATTAATAATTTTATTAATATTATATAGTATATATTACATTTTAGTATCAATTGACTTTAATTTTATTTGATAAATCTTACAATAAACGCATAATTTAATTTATATTATAAAAATATAAATAGAATATATATAATTAATACAATAGTATATTTTTAAGTTGTTTTTATATAATAACCTTGATTTTTATACCAAGTATAAAAAAAATATTTCCTACATTAATTTTAAAATAAAGTAATATTTTATAGAAACATTTTTTTTTCAATTTTTACTTAAATATAAAAAAAAAACCCAAATATTTAATTAAGGCTTATATTTTTCAAAACAAATTGCTAATTGTATATTAGAAAATTATATATATATAACAAAAAATAGTAATAGTTATATCATTTAATTATATATCATTAATTGTAATATATAAAAAATAAAAATGAAATTAGTCTAAATAAAAAAAAAAAAAAAATTTAAAAATAAAAAAAAACTTATAATAATAACAACAAATCATATTACTTTTTATTTTTGGTTAACAAATAATCTATGATAAACTAATTATTTGTATACTTATCATCTTTAGAACCTTCTAATTTATCTAATACTTAGAAAGATGATTTACAAGTACACGAGAAAATGCTTTTTCAAACTATTTAACTTTTTTAAGAATAAATTTTGATTAAAACTCAAAAATAAGAGCATCTTGCATTTAGTTGTATAATTTGCTAAACATCACTTAACAATCCCATTGTTTGTCTAGAATGTAAATTTTTATTTTGCAAAGATTGTATTTTGCTAAACAAAACCAATAAAAACTTAAATAAGTACTATTTCTAATATTTAAATAAAACAAAAATTAAGTTTGATTAAAGTTTTGATGCATGCTAAGAAAATCTAAAAAATTCTCCAAAATATTGTTAATAAATTTCGAATAATTATTTGGAATAAAATATTAATAATAACGATAATAATCTTAGTAATTAATCAGAATCTCAAAATAATATCTTATGTTAAGATACCTATAATTTTTATGATAAAGAATACTCCAAGATATTATGCTGTCCTATAGAATAGTAATATAAGTAAGTTAAAAACAATTTATAGTGTATAACTATGGAATAAATAGAAATAATTATTCAAAAGCTAAACTAATAATATTCTGAAAGCCATAAAAATAGTAAAATAAGTACAAATTCAAAAATTGAGGATAGTTTTTAAATTACTGTTAATAAAAATTTTTTCACTGAATATTAACCTAATTCAATAAAAACTTAAAATTAATTATAGGAATAAAGTAAAGAAATTAACAATAATATTAATTTAAGCTTTGTTTAGAAAGGCGAATTAATTTAAAATTAGTAACATAGTAGTATTAATTAGAATGAAAATTTTATCAGTAATAATAGAAATTCCAGTGCAGAGTCTCTAGATGATTAAAATATGAATTAGTTAAGCAACCAAAATATAGAATTAAATAACTAAAGTATGAATGTTGAATAAAATAATGATAAAAATAATAATATTAATCACATAAATACGAATTTAGAAAATAGTTATAATAATAATAATTTATAATTAATTGATGCGATAAAAACGAAATTCCAAGACATTTCTACTTTTTAACTTGGGTATTTATTTAAATAATTAAATTTTTAGAATTTAAAAAATTTTGATCAAAATACAAAATTGTAAATTAAACCTTAATAAACTCAATAAAACTAGGTTAGCTAGTTAAAATAAATTAGTTAAGATAAACTTTAAAAAATGGGAGCTTTTCATACTTAATAAAAATATAAAAATATGTAAAAATCTCTAATTTATATTGCGTATGCATTAAAACATAATAATAAATTAAAATACAGAAATTAAATTTTACAAGAAATTTTGTAATATGAGTATAAAATTTTAAATCAAAAATGTAATACATCGTTATAATTAAATAAATAATTAGTTATTAATGATTAAAAATTAATTCTGGCTGTAAGAAAAAATCTGATAGAATAAATTTAAAAAAAGATAAAAAAAGTTTAATAGAAAGATTAAAAATAACTTTAAAATTAAATAAAATAATTATAACCAAATAAAAAAATTTCACTCGATAAAAAAAATAAATAAATCTGCTTTGGCTTTTTTTAATTAAATAAAAAAAATTAATAATACTAAACATAAAAAATTGATAAAAGAGATAATAGTGAAAAATTTATAAATCCTCAAAGCTAGCTTAAAATCAATTAATTATAGTAAAAAATAATATAACTCTAATAACTTAATGAGAAAATAGAAAAATTAATAAAAGAAAATAATTTATAAAAAAGAATTTCCAGAAAAAAAGAAACTTGTACTATATTTTGATTTATTAATATTGTATTTATATATATAATTAATAAATATAGAAAATGTTATATAAATTTAATAATAATCCATTTTAATTATATTAGTTAAATTTTTATATTATAATAAAACAATATGTATTTAGTAAAATTTAAAATTATTAAAAAAATTTAAAAAATCTATTTTTAAGTAAAATCTTATTAATATTTCAAATAAATTCTATTTTCAAAGATAACAAATTATAAATTTATTTATTTATTTATTAATTTTCTTAATAAATTAAGCTTTAATTGTTAATATTTTTTATTTAAATTAAATTAATTGATTAATTTTGAATTCAAATTGATTAATTTTTGAAATTTGCTGTATTAAATAAGGTAATATCATAAAACAAAAAAGTAATATAAAAAATTTTAATTTTTACAAGACACTAAAATTATAATCATTTTTAAAACTATAAAAAAAATATACGTTTCTGTGTAAAATTATATGATAATTAATTTTATATCATTTATTTTTGAAAATATCTTCGATTAACGCTTGATTTTTAAAATTTATATAAATTAAAATGTATATGGATATATATTCAATAATATGAAAAAAAAGCATGCAAAATGAAAAAGTGAAAGGGAGGTGCTATATGAAGAAATATTTTATTTTATAATATATGCAAGGGCTTATATATATATATTTATATTATTTATTTATAATTATTTATATTATATATGCAAGGGCTTATATTAAATTTTTTATTTTTTATATATATAACAAGGATTTTATATTAATTTTTATATATATAACAAGGACTTATATAATTTATAAAAAAAAAATGTGAACTTTTCTTTTGTTCTTATTTAATTTTGAAAGACAAAAAAAAAAAAAAAGAGAGAGAAAAGAGAGAGAAAAATCAAAATTTTTCTTTTCTTTTCATACATTCCTATATCTTCTTCGTACCTATTAAAAAAAAGAAAAGAGAAAAAAGAGAAAACATAGTCTTTTGAGTAAAGTAAACGTAAGTTTGAAGGGACACATCCTACACTTGACGGATTCATTTTAACGTAAATCATTCTGTATTTTTGATTTATTTTAAAATGGTTTTATCGTCGGGGTGAACTAACCGAAACAAAAAAAAAAGTGCCAAGATCCCCCCCTTGCGTTCAAAATACAGGGGGTTAAATTTTAATAGAGACTCTTGGTGGTTAGCCAGAAATTATATATATATATGTTTACTACTCAGACTATGTGAGATTAATAATTAATTAATTATTTTATTATTTATATTTATCTATATTTATAATTTAATGATCATTATTTATTTAATTATTATTATTTAAAAAATTATTTATTATTTTAAAAATTATTTATTTAAATATTTAATTTTGAAAATTCTATAAAAAAGAAAAAAAGGGAAAAAAAAATTGAAAAAACTGGGACATTTTTTTCAATCGAATCATTTTGGGACTAAATGATTTTAAGGGACTATTTATTCATTTTGGGACTTTTTATACTTAGCTAGCTAATAAACAAAAAAATTAAATAAAAGTTAAATAATTAAAATTACAAAAAATTGGAGAATCTTTAAATTAAATTTAATTTTGATATATTTTTTTGGACTTTTTTCGATTTCGCGTTTTATGGACATTAATAGCATAGAAAAGCAATATCATTAGCAAAGTGGAGGAGGAAAAAAAAAAAAATTAAAATAAAAAGTTTAGATAAATTAAATATTTTAAAATAATTAAAATTAAATAAAATTTAAATATTTTTTGTTTACATAAGAAAGGTGCTGTGCTTTCCCTATTTTCTCTGAAATATTTGCTACTTTTTGTATTTTTGACCTCGGATTCCATGTGTATAACGAAGGTGGTTCGAGTTTTAAAAACTATTTTTCTTATTAAAAACTTTGTCAAAATACAAAAAGAGGATAGATTTTAAAAAAAACCTATATATAACAAATATTTCTCGAATTTGGGATACACTCAAATTACACCTGTTCCTATGGGGGGAGGGGGGTTTCTACCAAGGGAGGTAGTTTCTTCCATTTTCTTCTTATAGTTAAGGAAATCAGGAAGATTTCCAGGTTATCTAGTCATTTCTTTAGGGAATTTTCTTACCTATTTAAAAAAAATTATGATTAAAAGTATTTTCCTATGGCTGCCCCTAAAAATCGCACATTTTTCTAAAAAAAGCGACATTATTTATAAAACATAATATCTATTAATAAAATTTTTATATAAAATTTGTGCTTGGGCGATTTAAACTTTATTTCTGTCCCTTCTATTTGAAAAGACCGATAATAAAAGTCACCATAGGTATAAATTAAATATTTATTAAAATGAAACCTATAAAGACCGGTTCAACCTTTACATTTGACTAATAAACACCTTTTGGGTGTGGTGCAAGCTTTTATACCAAAATCCTAAAAAGCTAATTAATAGGAAATAGTATAAAAACTACGCAAAAGCTGAAGAATAACTTATATTTTTTTTATTAGGCATAGGGCATTTGGTTTATAGTTTGGGCTAATTTGGCATGGGCTATATGGGCTTGGGCGGTGAATGCTAAAATGGTTTAGACCAAAAAACAAATAAAGGGTTATAAATTAAATAATTTTTCCTTTACACATCTTCTCTTCTACGGAGGGAGCTGTATTAAATAGTATCCATTTTTTACAATTTCAAAGCTATTTAATACACTCAAAATCGAGTGACTCCAAGAGGCTAGGATCGTCCCCTTTCATAAATTCACTTTTCACTCTTTTTTCAAACTAAACCTTTTTCCAAAAGTTCCCTTGGTTTAATTTACTTTTTTATCTTATTCTCTTTAGGAATTTTCAAATTCCTTTATTTCTTAGAAATTTCTATCTCTCCAATTTACTGCTACCACAAAACTTCACCTTTCGAATTTCCAGTTCAATTTTCCCACTTTTTCAACCTCCAACTCCAAAAAATCACCTCTCAATAAAGGGATAAAGAAATATCGGCTCCAAAAAACAACCAAATCTTTTACTCAATAAAACCTCCATAAAAAAAACTCCTTCCAACAACAATCATCCAAAAAAAGAAAACAACATGACAATAAATCTCAAAAAAACCCTCTCCAAAGCAAAAAGAATGAAAAAAAACCGCAAAAAACAAAATAAACAAATTAAAAAAACTAAAAAAAAAAAGACAAACAAAACAAATCTTAACCTCCTAAAAAATAAAAAAAAAAAAAACATATAATATAAAAAAGAAAATTAAAAGACACATATACAGCTCAAAAAATAATAGGCGCACTAAACAGGGGGTCAAGCCGTTTTAGTAACACCTACGCGAATAAAAAGAAGTTGGTCATTCTTCTTATAAGCTTTATTCGCACCCACTTATTATATATATATAATATATAATATAAGGCTTGGGTTGGTCATCCCTGCCTAAAGTGGTTGGCTATATATATATAATTGTCTTATAATTCCTCTTTTAATAATTGTTTTTTTTTTCTTTTTTTTTTTCAGGTTTTTTAAAAACTTTTTTAATTTTTTGAGGTTTGCTTTATTTTATTTAATATCTTTTTTTTTTATTTGTTTTTTCGTTTTTTTTGATTTTTTTTTTTTAAAAAACTTTCTTCTACTTGGATTTTTGTGAGGATTTTTTTTATCTCTATTGCCTGTTTTCTTTTTTGTCCGTCTTGTAAGCAGTTTTATGGTTTTTATGGATTTCTATCTTTTAAGGATTTTTTGTTGGATTTTTAGCTAAATCTCCTTTTTATCGAGGCTCTTTTTCTTCATCTTCAGTCTATTAATGGAAAAGTGAACATTCGTTTCGTCTAGATTCATTTCATGATATTTTCAATTTTCAAGATATTCATTTCTTCAAAAATAAGGATTGAAAATGGGTATAGGAAAACCCAAAATAAAAGAAATAAGAAGTAAATTTTGGAAAAATGTGTGATCTAGTTCTATTATGAGTAATTAGATCCTTTACTTCCAGTTAGATCTTTTTGCTTGTCCTCTTAGACACCGATTTTATTTTTTATGTTTTAAAGTAAAAACATTTTATTAATAAAAGTTATTATTAATTAAATTAACAGCGATTTTTGGTTTACTTTATTTAATTGATTAATTAAATATTTTCCCTTTTAATTAATCCTCTCAAATTAAATTCAAATTTCAAAATAATTAATAAACACGAAAAGTATTATCAATTCCTTTAATTAATTAACCAATCAAATAAGCCATTACAAATAATTTACTTATTAATATAATTATATATAAATAATTAATATTGACGTAAAATAATATATATACATTATTTATAAACTATAAAGAAGAAAAAAATTTTATTTGAGAAATAAAGGAATTTAAAATAATTTATCATTTAAATAGTTCATCGTAATTATAATTATAGTTAAATTCTGTTTATTATAAATTATCATATGTGGTTTTATTGGCTTTCTTTATTAATTAATTGCTTTATTATTTATTTTAATTACTTCCAATATTAATATCATCATAATTATCATATGATTCATGTGTCTCATTTTCATCTTCATTTTCATATAGGTTTTGAGATACAACTTATGTACTTTATATAAATTATTCATTACTATCGATATTCTTATTTTGATTTTAATTATTATCACCGAAATTAAAATTTTATTCTTCCTATGAAAAACTTACTTTTCCTAAACTGATAAGGTCATATTTTTTACCTTTCTTCTAATTAACATAGGGCAAATAATAAAATATATAAGGAATTATTGTGGAAGGTAATAATTATAAAACTGAAAAAACAAATAAAAATATTTCTCCTCCTTAATCAGCAGCAAGTATCAATGTCTTTTCATTATCACATAGTAGTTTATCTTCCATTAGAACTAACTATAAAATATACATTATGAATTCACCTAACCAAATACTTGAAAAACAAATTATAACAAACAAAATTTATTTTTCTTATTATCTATAAAATTATTATTTATGACTTAAAAATGGAGTTGTATCTAAACCACTATTATTCTTGTTATTATTATCATTTTCATCTTAAATTAAATTATTTTTTTACTTTTTCTATAATCCGCTTAGTGACAAATGTTTATTATTAATTAATTTATACAAGCATAATCCATAAACAGCGCAAAAAATTATAAATATTAAAGATAAAACAAAAGGAACTATAATATCAAATTTCAACCAAGTATCACAACCAATTCCAGTCAACTAAGAAGAAATAAAAAAATAATTTATTTTTTAGTTAAAATTTTTATATTCGTTTATTCTTAATTTATATAATAAAATAATTAAAATAATAAATAAATTTATAAGCTACCCCCGTAATCGATGCTATCATGAAACCAATACTTATAATAATAAATCCAGCCACATATATTTTCAACCTCTTAATTCTCTTTATATTTATCATATTTTACGATTAATAATATAAAAAAATAAAACTAAAGGCCACAATTGCTATAGTACAAGTCTGTATATATAAACAAACTAACAATATTTCCATTTATTAAACAAAAAAATTGAAAATCAAGTGCAAAAAACTCTCAAAAAAACAGGTAATAATGGGTAAATATTCGTATACAAATTATTCTTTATTATTTTTTTAAAATTAATGCAATTTATATATACTGTACCCTGATCCTATTGTTATTATTAAAGAAATTAATGAAATTAAACTTGTCAAAATACAACCTGTTGTACCATCTTAACATGAGAGCTGAATTTATATTGCCATTTTTTCTTTTATTAAATATGTATTTTTTTATTTTTAATTTGTATTATATACTAATTTTATCTTTTAATGCCAATAAAATGAAGGTTTATTTTTAATTTTTATTTATTTTTTATTCTTTTTGGAAATTCTTATTAAAATTTATAACAAAATTAAAGAAAATTAGTAAAATAATTCCAGAAAACAGTAATTAAATTATTACAATTTTATGATAGGGATTATAATTTACAATTAATTTATCAATATTTTTTATAAATAATATTATAATATATATATATAAAACAAACATATAATTACAAAAATAAGTAAATTTTATTGAAAGATATTAACATATTATAAAAACATTAATAAAAGGCTAAATTTAAATATTTAAACATTTTCAAAAAATAAAACACGCCTAAGTTTGAGGCATTTATACATTTTTTTCCAAATTTTCGCCACTTTAGTTATTTTTATCATTAATGGCTTTATTTGGATTTTTTATTTTTTTATTAATTTTGCTATTGCTATTTTATTTTTACCCTTTTTCTATATCAATATTATTTGATAGATTTTTATCTAAATAACTTAAAGAATAATCATAAATATAAGAGTCATCAGACATTTACATTTTACCTTATTATTCAAATTAAAGCTTAACTAATGCATCTAAGTTATATTCAAATTTCTAAAAAAAATTCAATTTAAGTGATTTATTTCTTTTTAAAATATTGCATAAAACTTAGCTTAATGGTATTTTTTTATCTTAGGCTTAATTAATTATCTAAAAAAGAAAATATTAAATCAATTAAATATTTTAATTAATAATAATAATTCTGATATAAAAAGTACATATAAACTTAATTAAACTAATTGAATTTATTTTTCAACTATTAAGAATTTATTTTTATTTATTTCGATTACATAAAAAAATTAAAGTAAATAACATTTTTACATCTTCATAATTTATAATTAATTCCAAAAATGTTAAGGCTCCATATTTAAAACCTTCTAACAAATTTGAACTTGAAGGTACTGATTAATCCCTTAATTAGGCTAATAAATAACTAGTTTCAATTATTTCAAATTTAAATTATTCAATATTCCCATTTAAAAAACGAATATAATTTTTCATTATTGAAACTTTGTATTTATCCTTATCACTCAAAAAGTATTTCATCTAATTATAAATATATTTTAATAATATTAATAAAATAATATATATTAGTTTAAAATACTAAAAATAATAAAAAATTATTATTTTACAGTTTTTTAAAAAGCCAAGTTATTTACATCACTAAGTGGAAATTAGTCTAATAATTTACTTTTATCAAAATCATATATATTTTCTTGTTTATGTGATTCTTCCTTTAAATTAATAAATATTAATCATATAGAAAAATATTAATTTAAATTTAATCATTAATGATTAATTTTAAATTTATTAATTTAGCGGTAATTATAAAATTTCAAAATTTTAATTTAATTAATAAATATACTTAATTAATTAAGTAATAAAAAATAAAATTATATATACCTATTAATCAATAATAAACAACTCATCAAATTTCTTATTAAAAAATATATTAAAGCCAGAACAATATATATGGTTGTTAGAATTGCTTAATTTTTATTCATGTAAATTATCTTTTAATTTTTATATTCGTTCCAAACCCATTTCATAACTCCTAAATTCATCTAATAATTATTCCAAATTTTCTAATAAAAAGTCTTAAAGAATTTTAAGTCTATTTAAATATAAACTATAATCATAAGTAAAAGCTAATTATTTTTGATTTTATTATATATTTTAATTATTAATATTATTGCTATTAATTTCTTCCTTTTAAATGTGAGTAGTATTTTGTTTTTAAAAACCATAACTATTACTAGTATTATTTCGTTTTAAATTTTTTTAACTTTCTCTATGAAAATTGTTTTGATTATTACTTATATTACTAATATTTTAATTGTTTTAAGAAATACAACTATTTCCCATATTATTTAATTTAAAACTTTTAAAACTACTTTCTTTATCAGGGTTTCTTTAAAATTATTATGTTTAACAAATTTAGGAACCTCCGAAATTACTGAAATAATATGAACTTTAATTATATATATCCCCTTTGTTTATTTAAAATTCTTTTTCTTAATTATTATAAATTGTTTATAATTTTTCAATTTCTTCTAACCTCATATTTGATTTAATATTTTTTGAAATAAAATAGTTATTAATTTTTATTTAAAACGTCACTTTATTTTCGTACTTTTTATATTTACTCAATAATATTTCATTATTTTATATTACCTCTTAATTTTTCATAAATATTTATAATAATAGAATATCTTCCTCATTTAAAATAGATTCTTCTTTCTAAATTTTTGATTTTATATTCCAATTTTTCTAAAAAACTTAAAAAAAACTTTAAATATTATTTTCACTATTATTTTCTAATATACTAAAAATTTCATTATTTTGATTAAAGTTCTAATTTAAATTTTAGCTCTTATCTTTATATTTATCTTATATTTGAATATTAACTTAATTTTAATGCTTAAAAGTATCCTAATTCTAAAAAATTAGTTACTAGCTAACCAATAAATAGTGTAAATAATATTTTTCATTTTCGTAATCATGATAAAAACATTCTTGTATTCTTTTGTTTTAATAAAAAATCAATATTTTTAATTTTACTAAAAATAAGTAAAATTTATAAAATTTACTATTAGTAACTTTCTTTTAATTTAGATTAACTTAAATATACAACACTTAAATAGTATTTAATTTCGTAATTATTTTCATCAAAAAGTAAAATTCTTTATAATAAATTTTCGCTTTCCTCAAAATTCTTCATTTAGTATTATACAAGTGCTAATTATATAAAAATATTAGAATTAAAGATTATTCCTATATTTACTCTATATTTATAAGTATCAATATTATATATTTAAAATTTCATTAATTACATAAATTGTACATACAAACCGTAAAATCAGGCTATACTTAAAGAGATTTATAATAATTATCACAACATTTTTCAAAATCTCCCAACTGTTATAAACAGTATCCTAAAAAAATAATTTAATTTTTAAAATTTTATATATTTATACGTAACAAATACACTATATTTTAATTTTAATATTTTACCTTTTTAATAATAAAATTAATACTCATTTTCTTTCGCATTATATTAATCATAAAATTCTATTGCATCTTAATAGTTTTACTAAATTAATTACATAGTACCTAAAATTCGGAGTTTTCGATTATTTTTTGATAAATTTAAGTATATTTTTAAATTTTATCAAAAATTAAAAATAAAATTTATACCCAAATTATAATACTTTTCATTGTGATCGCATTTCTGATAGTTTAAGTAAGCTTTTGTAAAATCATTTTCTGATTAATAGATATTGCCTTTTAAAATTAAAATGGTAAATTAATTATTTTTATAAAAAATAAAATATATCATTTTAATTACCTAATAAAAAAAAACACCTTTTATTATTAATATTGACATCTAAACATTTTATTATAGTCTATTTAGACTTTTCCAATTTGCCATTCAAAAATTAAACTTTAGCTTAAATAGTACAAAAGGTATATAATTAATAATATTTAAAAAATAATAATATAAATTTTACCTAATTAATATAAAGATTATTCATTATTTTTTTTAATTTCTATACACTATAAAAAGTGTACTTCAGAATTATCATAATCTCCTAAATTTTTATAACAAAATCCTAAATTATAATGTGCTCTAAAGTTTAAATTTTCTATTTCAATACATTTCTCAAATTCTTCAATTGCTTCTTCATATTTATTTATCTTATATAACATAATACCTTAATTATAATAAATATTAAAATATATTATAAAGTTGAATTTATTAAATTTTTCTAATTCTAACGAAGAACATGTGAGCAATAAATATGAATAAAAATAAATAAAATATTTAATGTTGAATAAAAAATATTAAAAATTAATGATATTTTCGGATTTTATTTTCTATTAATACCATTATTTATTTCAAAATCTGTACTTTTATAATTTAAAACAAAATAAATAGAATTCTATTTTTAATTTAGACTAATTTTTATTTTTTGTTTCGATTTTAGCTTAGAATTTGCGATAAAAATAAAATAAAAATATAATAGCTTGTATGTAAAATATAATGTATAAATTACCAAGTGACATAATAACCAATCCATCATTAGGAGCTTCTTTCAAATAAGATCTGTATTTTTATATCTAAGACGTATTTTAAGCGCTATCCTACAAACCTTAAATCAAATTTTCAATAAAATTATTAAATTTTAAAACAATATTAAAAATAATAAAAAAATTAGGCCAAACTTCTTAATTTAAAAATTTTTTAATTTTATAAAAAAATAAGTTTTTACTAGTTTTTGTAGTCTATGGCGAATTTAGTTATTTAATGTATTAATTTAAAAATGAATTTTTTTAATTTAAATCTAACATATTAATAATTCCCAGTAAGTAATTATTTTTTCCACTTTATTTTATTTTATTAAAAATAAATTGTTTGTAAGACAATACAATGTTGTTAAATGAAAATTTTTTATTAGTTAAAAGTGTGGAAAATTAAATATATTAAATGTAATTAGATTCTACATATTAATATTTTACAAATTATTACTAGAAATTATAATGATTTTCTAAAAATAGTATCTCTTTATTATAACATCTAATTTCAATATAAATATGTAAAAATTTAAAAAAATTATTAAAAAATTTCATTACAACATTTTATTAATATTAAAGTATTCCTGTATCTTTTTAAATATAAATTATATTATTTGAATATTTTTTTCAGTTCAATTAATTAAAATTTTAGTAATTATTATTTAATAAAGTAATCTATATAATAATTTTGTAGGATTTATATTCTACTTATAACATTATTTAATTCAATAATTTTACTTTTATTCTTTTTATTCTTTTATTTGATAATAATTATCTAATATAAAAATTTTTAAAACTCAAATAAGAAATTGGGATAAAATATATAAAAAAAATCAAAAAATATTTTTTAAAATATATAATAAGTTACAGAAAAATTAAAATTATTAAATAAATTTAAATACCTATGATAGATTAAATTATGGATAATATTGTATATTTGCTATGCATAATTCTGATAGGGTATGTGGTTTATTTTTATATAATAAAAAAAGGAAAAGATGAAGATGATTTATTAAAAGAAGAACAAGAATAAGAGTAAGAAATAAATCCCTTGACAGGATTACCCCATCAAATTCCAATTTAATAGCCTGATGGTAATAACTTTAATTACCAATTTTTTATAATTTTTATAAAAAAATATTTAATTTTTTTTAATTTATCATTAATTTTAATTTATAGAAAGTACACTACCGTATATGAAACTAAAAGATTTATAAAAATATGATGGACTTAAAGATAGCAAAGTATATATAGCCGTAAAAAATATAGTATTTGATTGTACTAAAAATGAAAGTAAGATATTTAATACGAAATAATTATTTCGGTTTTATTCTCAATATTTTTTAAATAAAAATATTTTATTTAATTTTTTAAATAATAATAATATAATTTTTTAAAGTGTATTTGCCAGGAGGATCTTATCATTTATTTGCAGGATATGATGCATCTGTAAATTTATCAAGATTATCATTTGAAAAAAACGAATTAAATACATACAATGAAACTCAATTATCTTTATCTGAACAAGAAACATTAGATTAGTGGTTTGAGAAATATGAATAAAAATACAAAAAAGTTTATAGAATTGAAGTAGATAAAAATAAAAAATAATGATTGTAAATGAGCCTTAAAAAATTATATTAATGTAAATTATTAAAGTCATAGAATTCAATGTTTTGTAATTAAAATCTTTAATTTTTTTTGTACAATATTTTTTATAAATATAAAATAAATAAAATATATGATATAAAGCATATTAAAAATATTTAATGAGAATAAAGCTTGATACTATGAAGCAAACTTTTCCTTAATGTTATATAAATAATAGTTAATTATTAACATTTAATTCTTAATATTATAAAATTAATAACAAAAAATTTAAAATAAATTAAAATACATAAAATTAATTTAAGAAATCTAATATAAAATTAATTAAAATTAAAAAATTTCAACTTTTAAAAACAAACAAACAATCAAAAAACTTAATTTTAAGCAACTTTCATATAATTAATATTATTTTCTTTATCCATTGCCCCATATAAATTCTTTTTTACAGGACTTATCATTTATTTACTATTACTATTATAGTTAAAGTTTTTATTATTACTATTAAAATTTTAAGTATAATTTTATTTCTTATGGGAATTATACTACTAATTTGTATCTTTAAAAATATTAGTCTTCAAATTTTTCTACTCGAAAGTGTAAAAGCTATATTTTTCTAAATATTTAAAGTCTTTATTATCTACTTAATTAATTTCTTCTTCTTTTTTTTATTATTGTGTTTAAGAAAAAACCTTCAATTACGCATAAGATATTTTATGGGCTAAAAGTTCTTGTAAATATTTATTTTCATGCTAAATTAAATTGACATTTAATTTCAATGAATCTTCACTTTTACTATCATATAAGTCTTCAATAAGCAAGCAATCTAAAATTTCATTACAATGAACTAATATTTCTTTAGAAATTTTACTCAACTCGTACTATTAGTCTTAATTATTTTAATCTTTAGATTATGTAATCTAATTGCTTTATTATTAAATATTAGTATTATGATCTTAAAGAATTTTTTTTTAACTTTAAATATCATTATTTTTCAATAAAAAATCTATGTATTTTAAAACTAACTGTTTAAAATATTCTTTATTAAGACTTTAATTATTCAGTAATTCTAAGCATAAAAATTTGTCCTTATTAAATATTTCATTTTCTTTTTATAAACTTAAATTTTCCCTTTAAAATACTTCTAAACCTTATTCTAATTAATTTATTTCTCCTTTCAAAATATTTAAGCTTTTTTCTTAACTTTTTGTAACCATATTTGAACCTAAAAAGAAAATATATTAAAATTATGTTATAACAAAAATTATTTTAGTCATTATTGCATATACGTAATATTAATAAAAAATTACTTTAATTTTCTTTTTAATTATCATTTTAATTCTAAGCATATAAAATCTCATAATTTTTTTTCATTTTCTTAACCATCAGAGTGCAGTTTTTAATTACCATAAAACTTAATATAGGACACAAAACATGATATTATAAATTTAAAAGAGAATTTGTTACTTTTAATTAATATATGACTTTTCCTCTTTCTTAACAAAAATTTTTAAGTTCTTCCTACATTTTTTATATAGATTTACTTTCCAATTCTAAAGCTTATTATTGCTATTGTTATTAAGCTAATTAAACCTAGTTCTAATTTATATTTACTTCTTTCTCGCTATTGGTAGAATTCAATCTTTAAACTCTGTTATTAAAAATAATTAATGTTTAATATAAAATAAATATATTTAGACAAATATTTTAATATATTTAAAATTATATAAATTACTTATTTTAAACATGTCCTTAATTAACACTGCAATTTATATTAATTGTATTTTAACTATTAGAACTAGTAATTTATTATTACGAACTAATATTATTTTTATTCGTATTATTAATACTTTTATTAGTGATTGTATTTTATTAACTTTTGGTAGAATCTTGTCTTTATAATTAAGAAGAGCTGTTTATGCTGGTATTACTTAATTAATCTGAAACTAATTTAGCTGTTTATTATTCCATTTAATCGGCTTATTGTATATATTTTTTTAAAAAGCTGTGCTCATATAATTAGTCCCAATCTAATCTAGCTCTTACATCTGTTGAAAGTAATTAGTGCAATAATTATTCACATTCTTTACTAATATTATTTTTATGTCTAGGAATATGCAATTTCTAAGTATTTATTTTCTATATTAATTTTTAAATAGTTTTTTCTTCAAATGGACAAACTCCGAATAGCTTTTTTTATATTTAAATGTTAATTATTTAGTTAATACGTATATAATAATTTATACTTAATAATATTATTGCTTTTATAAAGACAATAATTTTTTTACCATTTCATATAAGACAACCCCTAAACTCCATACATCTGCTTTTAAATTATAAGGATATCCTTTAAGCAATTCAGGTGCCCTAAATTATTATTTTATAAATATAAAATTTATAAAAATTTTTTTTTTTTATTAATTACATATAAATGGGAGACCCAACCATAGTATGTGTCATTGAATTTTTATTAGGCAAAGTTTTACAAAATCCAAAATCTGCCACTTTAACATTACTATACTAATCAAATAACAAATTTTAAGGTTTTAAATCTCTGTGTAATATATTATCTTTTGCTAGTAGTTTAAAAGCTTTAGAAATTTATGCCAAAATTAATAAAGATTAATCTTCACTTAAAAATTTATGCTTTTTAATTCTATCTTCTAAGGTCCCTCCGCAACAAAACTCATAAACTAAATATATATTATTTGAACTCCTTAACATTTCAGTAAATCCTACTATATTAAGATGCTTAATTTTCCCCAGTGTTTATATTTCATCTTTAAAAAGTAATAAATAATGAATAAAAAATAAAATAACTATCACAAAAAAAAATATATATATATAATCTGCATATATGAAAAAAATTATCTCAATATTATTTTTTTTTTTTTTTAAATAATATTAATAATATATGACTGAACATTTTTTATAAATGTGTATTAATTTTAATAAAAAATTAAAAAATAATATATTAAAATTTTTTTAGTTTTTGTAATTACTTAAAGTGAACTGGTTTAATTTAGGTACAGTTTTAAATTTCTCTAATTTTATGGTTTTAACAGCATAAGTACTGTTTTCAATCTTCATATGACTTGCCTTATAAACTTTACCATATTACCCTTATCCAACTGCTTCACTAAGAAGATAATTTTCAATAATTTTACTCATGTGTGTTTTTTTTTAATTTAATAAATAATGATCTTTTTTAATTTAAACCTTAAATTTTTTAATATATATTTTAAAAATGCTTTGTATATTTTTTAGGCTTGTTAAATTCTTAAATTTATGCTGTTAAATTACAAACTTTTTGACTGTTTTTGTTTTTATTATTTTTATTTTTTATTTATTAATTTGTTAGATAGATTAAATATTCGTGATTATATTTTATAGGCTATATAAAATAAATTAAATTTTTAACATTATATTAATAAAATTTTATTTATCAGCATTAAAATTCTTAACAATAATATTCGTGATTAACTTATTATATCCAACAACTATTAAAAAAAAGATTCCATTATATATTTTTTTAAATTATAAATTATTACGAATCCAATAAAATATTTAATAAATATTATTAAATATAAAAATAATTAAAACTTAAATTTTATAGTTTTAACATTTATATTAAAATATCATTCATAACATAAATAAACTTATTAAAAATTATTCATCAAATATTTTTAAAATTGTTATCAAAGATAAAGTTATTTTACATATTATTTTAATATAATCCTTATCCTGGTTATCTAGTAGGTAAAGAAAAATTTGGCATTTATTATTATTATGGATAAAATGGTTATCTTGTTTGGTTTTAATTATAGTTCTACCTTAATTTTTCTTCAAATTCTTATTTTTCTTTTTATTCACTCTATGCTTTTAATTCTTTTACAATTCTACTCATTATTTTATCTTCTAAATCCTTTAAGTTTTAATTAGAATTTTTGTCTGTATTATTAGCAGACTAATTTACTAATTTTTAAATTTTCTAATCCTTTTATTTTATAGAATCCATTAAATCTTTAATTTATTATTCGTATTTAATCTACAGTTCGCTTTACTCTCTTTTTAATTTTTGGATCTCCTTTTATTATTAATCTATTTTGTTTTCCTTTTATTCGGATGATAATTATAAGCTATAAATTTATTAATTAAGTATATCTAAATTCTAATTTTCAGAACTCCCATTACTTTTCAAAGAAATGTTACTAGGATTTTTTTTTTCTTCTTCTCTTTGGTAATATAATAAGGTTTTAATATCAATTAACTCTTTTTCCTCATTTAAATCAAAACCAAAGTTATTTCCCAAATTCATATAATGAACTTTTTTATATTAATTATCTTCAATTCTTGCTTAACAATATTTTCTAACAATTAAACTTTTTTAACATACTTTTGTTATATTTATTGCGAAATTTCCCTAATTTAAAAGAGGACAATTCCAAACTATAAGGTCCAATAATTCTTGTTATCTATTTTCATTTTTTCTCTATTTTTCAATTGATTCTTATTATTTTTATTGGCTTTTTTTTGGACTTTTTTCAAAAAATAGTTAATAAACTTAAACCATATCTTCATTGCTATGAAACACCATTTTTATACCTTTACTGTATATACTTTTTAATATTTTCTTATAAAGTGGTTTAATTTCCATTTTTCTACATAAAAATAGATAATAGCCTAAGTCTTCTTATTTTACTTCTATTTTTCCACTTATTAAGTAAATCTACATATTTTTTATATGTTATTTAAAATTAAAACTTAAATTTTCTAGGTGGGTTTGCTTTTAAAAAAATTTAATACATTATATATTAGCATGTTTTTTAATTTCTTCTCCACTATCTTTGAGCTTTAAAGTATATTCATTACTTAGCTTTTAAAATTGATTTTATAGATTGTTGTAAGTGGCATTATCTATTTTATTATCATTTTAGACAAAAATATTGTTTTATAAGGATTACATTGTTTAAAATATTAATTTTTATTCTTTGTATTCTATGTATTATTATATTTTATTTTTTTCTTATTTAAAAATAAAAATAATTAAAGAACAAAAAACAATAAATATAAATTCAAATTAATTTTAATAAAATATAATATTGTGTAATAAGCGATTAAAAAAATTCAATTTATTGTCTATACTTTAATAAAAAAATAATAATTGTATATATGTAAAAACTTCTGAACGTAAATAGATTCAAAAAATATTTTTGTTTTAACTTTTTATCTTATATTATATAATATTTTTTTTTTTGTTATATTTGATATTAATAATGAATTCATAAATATAAATTTTCAACACTATATATTATTGATTTTTTTATTTAATTGGTTCTTTTTATAAATATTTAAATATAAATACTTCTAATTATTAATTAAAAAAATTATTTGTAAATGAATTAAATGATAATATATTTGATAATTTTTAATTACTAAAAATTGTTTCATATAAATTTTATTTTTTATAAATATTTGCTTTATAAATGAATTTTTTATAATTAAATTTTATCATGTTTCGTATCATAGTAGAATAATATAGTGAAACTAATATACAATTTTACAAAATTTAAATAAAATATTTTGTTAAAATTTATTTTATATTTATTAATCTATTTAAACTACTCAGATATATTATTTTTAAGAATAAATAACATTTTTTTTAATTTTTTACCTAATTTTGAATTATAGGCTTTCTGTGAGTAAAAATTCTAACAAAATTATTTTTTAAATATTAAAACGTTTATTAAGTTCATAAAAATTATTTAGATATTAAATATTTCAAATGAATTTATTTAGAATGTGAAATATAAATTTATTTAATATATATGTTTTTAAGTACTTTATTTTACATATTTATTTAATTAATTATTGATTTTATTTTTTAAAATATATCATAAAAATAATTAATGTAAATCAAAATTGATAATTTTTATTCTAGCAATTGATAGCTAATATTTACAAAAAGCACAAATATAATAAATTATATCTATTATTTAAAATATATTATCATAATTTAATATTTCAAGAGAGACTATACGACATATATTTTGTTGATTTTTATTAAGATTCTTTTTCTAATTTATATTAAGAAACTTATATTTTTAATTTATTTATAGTTAAATTTTTTTGATTTTCTGTTTAACTTTCTTTTTTTTGGATGATGAGCAGGAAATTCTGCTGGATATAAATATACAATCTAAAAACAATATAATTACCCCATATGATTTTATTAAAAAATTAATATTTAATTGTACGAAATTGTTTCAAAAAACCTAATGTTATACAAATCTAAATTATTGTAATATGTATATAAAAGTATTCTTATATATAAAAACATTTTGGTGATTTTAGAATTTTTTTTCTGTTAATATACTAAACCTGCCTAAAATTCCTTAAAAATCCTAGACGGGGATATATCAAAATGATTTAACCTTTAAATACTAATAAATAAAAAAGAATTACTTTTATTTTTATTTAAATAAAAAAGATAAGATTTTTTATTACATAATAAAATATTTATGTTGACATTAATTCTATATAATTTTAATACTAATATATTTTATTTTGAATTAATTAACGAAATTTAAATTAACTTATTTTTTAAATATATTGTACCATAATGTAGATAAAAATACTAATATAAAAAAAAGTTTATGACCTTTTGATATTGTTTGTTCTTTTTTAAATTAAAGCGATAAGTTTTTTAATTTAAATAATTTATAGGTCTTTAAAATTAAAAATTATATACCTAGATATTTTTTATTAGATTCTAAAAATAACTTTTTTTACAATATTTAAATCTTATTTATAAAATAACTACTTATTTATAACTAATTATAAATTACAAATTATTTCTAATTTCTACTTTATATAAAATAAAAACTATTTTTAGTTAGATACCTAAATAGTTATTTAATATAATATTAATTCTAATACTATGATGTTATTTAAAACTTATTATTATATTTTTAAATGTTTCAATATAAAATTAAAATAAAAAATAAATATAAATGATAATAAAAAAATTTAAAATATTTTAACCGATGGACTTTTATTATACTTTGATAATTATGATATTAAATGTACCCTTTATATTTAATTTGCATGATAATAATAAATAATAAATTATATAAACATATTATTTGAATAGTAATTTTAGTAGTTCTATTTTATATTCCTTGTTTAAATAAAATAGTGAATATAATTTTTAATAAATTCTAATAAAGATAATTTTAATTAACACTAAATTAAACAAACTTATCATTAATCAGTAGCATATTTTTTTTTTTTAAGAGCAATTACTCTTTTATTAGTTTTTATATAGATAATTATAATATAAGCAATTTATCAATAATTAAATAAATACAAAAAAAAAAAAAAAAAATTTTTTAAAAAAAAAATAAAATACATATTCAAAATTAATTACAAAAAAATAAAGACATAAATAATTAATGTTAAATTTAAGTTTAAATACATTATTTACAATCCTATTTATTTTTCAGTAATTATTCATTTTTGATTTGTCTAATTTTATAATAACAAATCATATATTTAATCAAGTATAATAAATATTTATTTAATTAAAAATAATTTCAAAATTTTAGATAAGTAAACTGCCTTTTATTATATGAAGAAAATCTATTAGCTTACTATCCTTTATACACGGATGCCTTTGATAATTTTTCCGCAAACAACGGAATATTATACAATACAGTTAGTGTTTCAAACAGATTTGGTGAAAATAATTAAGCATAAGAATTTAGTTCTACTAGTTCTTTTTTCTAATTTCCAAATTCTGTTTTGTAAAATTAAAATGAGTTTTCGATTGTATTTTGGTTTAAACAAACTTGTACTGGCTGCTCTAAAACTTTATTTCATGCATATACTTCTTAAACAAAATAATTAGTCTTAAACACAGATTCGATATAAATAGGCTAAAATAGTGTAAATCTAAGTGATTTTTAATAAAAAATTGACGATTAAAATTGGCATCAAATTTCTTTTGTCCATGTTTTTGACTATATAATTTTAGTTTACTTGGATGATTAAATAATTTATAACTTAAATTATAATACGGAAGATATTACAGACTAAACTCTTTATATTTTTGGCTAATGTAATAAATATATATTTCACCTAATTAATTTAATAATTGAATAAACTTTATTTTATAAATTTTAATCTATTGAAAAAATTAGAAAAATTAATTAAATTATATCGTATTTAACTAAATTTTAAAAATTAGGACTTAATTCTTTTTAAATTGGATTAAAACTTCTATTCCAAATAAAAATAAATATTATATTTTCTTATATTATTCAACTATCTAAAATCATTTTTTAAAATAATTAAATAATATATTAATAAAATTTAAATATCAAAATTTAAAGTTTCAAACTAAGATAACGTTAATCCCACAACAGATTTTGATTCAAATTAATTTTTGGAAGGGCACATAAGTGATGTCAAAATTTATAATACATACCTAACTTCAAGGAAAATAAAATAATTATATGACAACGATAAATGTAAATAAATATAAATATAAATATTATTTATCTACATATATAATTTTTAATAAAAATAAACAAATAAAAATTTGATTTTATTTAAAAATTTATTTAAAGCCACATGTCCCTATCAATGCAATTCATGTGATCCTACTGCTAAATAATGTTTAGATTGTAAAGGTGATAGAATATTTTTTGATGGACAATGTTTATGCCCAAAAAATTCATTTGACGATTACAAATCCATTAGTTGCTAACGTAAATTAATTTATTATTTTTTTAATTTATTTAATAAAACAGTTTTAAATTTTTTCATTTAAATACAAAAAATTTTAATTTCTCATATATATTATTAATTAAAATTTATTAAACAAGTGCTTTCCTCAATTAGTCTACCAAATCCGATATTTTACTATCCATTTGATAATTAATTTGACACAATAGACCCGAACCAGTTTGTTTTTTCAAATGCAACTAACGTAACAAATAGAAATAACGAGCCCAGAAAAGCCTATTATGTAAGATGGGAAACAACTCCCTCAGCTTTTGACTACACTTATATATAGTTGCCCACAACAACTGCTAACCTTATAAACGGTTTATCTTCTTTTACCATATCTTTTTGGTTCTATAAAAAATTAGAAATTTCAGAAAATTATGGTTCAAGAACTTTTATTTCTTTAGCTTCTAATAGTTACGATAATCATATGTTGTTCACGCTAAATGGAATGTATGTTAATTATTAATCTTCTAATTAATATACAGCTTTTTATGAAATTTTGCTAAATTTAGAAAAATGGAATTAATTAATTTTAGCTGTTGAAAATGACAGCTACACTATTTATCTTAATGGGGTTTCTATAGGAACTTATCTAAAAGCTTAACTGTCTTTAAATGTAGATGAAAATGGGTTTATTTTAGGATAAGTAACTTTATAATTCTAATTTGGATGTAATAAATATAATTATTTTAATTAAATTTATAGGATTAAGACGTAATTGGAGGTTAATTTAGTTCACATGAAAGTTTAAACGGTTACCTAAGTGATCTAAGATTTTATTCGTAAACATTTACTTCAGAAGAGGCCAAAACATTATACGACTACGAATATAGTATTTATTTATTTTTTTTAAAATTTCATCAATATTTATTAAACTTAAATCAATTTAAATAAATTAATTTCAATCTTATTTTTTATTAATATAGGATACTGTCCATTTAAATGTGCAAAATGCGATTAAGAAACCAACAAATGTCTAGAATGTTTAGGAAACAGATTTTTAAAAGATGGGGACTGTATCTGTCCTTTAAATACGATAGAAGACGACATTTCCACTACCTGTCCCGACCTCCAAACAACTATCCAAAATTTAGAATCAAATTTAAACAATCACTATCCCCTTCACAACAGCGGTTAAGATATAATAAATGGATAAGATATGACATATGTGTCAAATTCTCTTTAAATAGAAGAAAATAGATTTTCAGAGAGTTCTAAAGCTTTTGGCTTTGAAGGCTCCTCCGCATAATACTGTTAAATTCCAAATTAAACTATGAATGATAAAGATGAATTAACCCTAGATTTATGGGCAACTTAAAATCAAAATTAATAAAAATTTTAAGTATTATTTTCAGTCGCAAGGTAACCGACAGGTACAATAACTTAAACGTAAGGCGCAAATTGGTTTATTTTATCTTCAAGAGAAATGATAGTATATACAGGCGAAAATACTTTTGGCTATTATATGACATTTTACGAATTATTAAAAGATTTAGGCATAAATTAGTGGCACCATTTAACTGTTACTTTATATTATAGCTAAATAAATTTATATTTAGATGGATTATTGTATTATAGTAAATATATAGATTAGTATCAATATAGAATGTATGCAAATGCAATAATTGTGGGCTAAGAATAAGATGACATAGGAGGTGGATTTGAATCTAACGAAGCTTGGGATGGAAAAATAAGTGATATCAGAATTTTTAATACAGCTTTGAATGCCTAAGAAGTTAAAATGTTACATTTATATACTTCTACTTATGAATTCACTGAATGTAAAAAATAACATTTCTTTAATATTATTTTTAAATTATTTTATTTTTAAATATAAATTTTATTTACAAAGATCCTTGTGGGGTAGATTTTTGCTCAGGTTGCTATTATAATACTTAATTATGCACAAGCTGCGTTTCTGGAGATAGGATTTTAAATGATTATTACGAATGTAAGTGTCCTGATGGAACTTTGGATAATTCGTAAGCTTCTTGTCCAAGTAATATAAAAAAAATTTTTAAATAATGGCTTTTAAAAATTTAATTAATTACATAAAATTTTAATATAAATTAAGCTTGTGATATATAGTGTGAAAATTGTGAAGATACTACCTCAAAATGCACATCCTGCAACGGTCTACATAGATCAACAGCCCCAGACTGTGATTGTTAAGCAGGTTACTTTTCGGTTCTAAACCAAGCCGATTGTATTTGTAAAATATGAAAATAATTAAAATTTAAATAAAAAATATAAAAATAAATATTAAAATATAACAAAATATATTTACAAAAAAATTTATATATAAACAAAAGAATGCAGCTATCAATGTGCGACTTGTGAAAAATATGGTGAATGTACTTCCTGTAAAGGAGCATATAGATCAGCGACTCCATATTGTGAATGTGATGAAGGTTATTATAATATCGGTTAATAAGAAGACTGCGAACGTAAAATAATAAAAATAATATAAATATTTAAAATTTAATTCAATAAAATCAAATATATGAAGAAATATTAAATAATTATAAGTAAGAAAAAAATCTTTATTTGTAATAAATAAACAAATTAGTTCAAAAATCAAATAATATTTATTTTCTATATACATATATATAATTATTATTCAAACTAGCTTGTAAGTATAACTGTTTATCATGTATTGACAGTGCAGATAATTGTATATAATGTAAAGGACAAAATAGATCCAATAATTGGCCCGATTGTTTATGTCTTGAAGGTTATTATGATGATGGTACTAATTCCCCAGATTGTTTACGTAATATATAAAAAATAAAAATTTTAATATAAAAATAAAGAAATTAATGTTAATGAATTATTATTATATGTTTAATAAAAAAATTAATTTTTATAATTTAGCCTGTGGAGACTCAAATTGTAAAAAATGTTTAGTTTCAGATTCAAATTATTGTATGGAACCTTTCGATGGGTATTTTACATCAAATGGATAGGTTTTTGGTAAAAAAATTATAAAAATTATATTATTTAACTCTTATCTTTTAAGATTGTTCTCAAGGATAAGCTATAACACAAATTTTAAACTTAAATGAGGTTTAAATTTAACTATAATTTGTGGGAATATTAGTAGACAGTAGTTACGCCAGTACTCAAAATTAGTTTACATACCAACTATGCTAATATTTATTTGATACACAATAACTTTCTTAATTCGGTTAAAATCCAACTTGTAAAGTGGAATCAACATCTATATCAACTACCATAAGTATTTTATTTAATGGTTACACTGTCACATATTAAGAATTTGATGAAATTTCTATAAATTAAGTTATATATTAAGACACTTGCGACCTTAACTATCCAGTATTAAATTATTCGCATACTTATTAAAATGCTAATTATGCAACAATTCCTGTACCTGAAATAGAACTTACAAGAATTTAACAAGTTTCTTTATGTTAAAATATTTATGTTTAAATTTTAAGTCAAAAATTTGACGGATTTCACTCGCTTTAAAATATTAATTGGGAAATTATAGGCTCAAATCCGGCTTCTTCAACTTAGCATTTATCTGAAATGAATGCTTTAATTGACCAATATGATGAATAAACATATTTTTAATTAAATAAGTATACTCTTAATGCTTTAACCACATATGTATTTAAAGTTACCTTCTCCAATTATCTAGGAAAATAAGTAAAATTAAATTAATTTTCTAAAATTTAATTTCATAAAGTAATGTTTATAATAAAACTATATTAAATATTATAATTTTATTGATTTTTTGAAAAATTATTAAATATTTTAAATTTCAAGAATTCTTAAACTTTGGAAGTAGATGTTTTATCTGACAAAACTGCCGTTTTTAATTTAATGGACCAAAAAAGCATATTATAAATTAAACCAAATTAGTATAATTACATATATTTCCAGCTATATTTAATAGAATGTAACGAAAATTCAGAAGAATTTTTAATTAATTATACAAATTTGGACTATTATGTCAATTAAATGACAGATTCAACTTATTAAAATATTGATTCTATTTTCGAAAACAAAAGTGTAATAAAAGAAAACTAAGGTTAAGGATCTTTTATAATATCACCATATATGTTATAAGCTGGAAATAGTTATTATGTCTAATTTTTACCAAATTTTATGTTGAATGGCCATAATTTAGCTATGACTTCTTAGTTAGAAATTCAGGTGTAAGAAATGGGATATTTGGTATATATAAAGGGCGGAAATAGAATGCAATCATACTCTTAAATTACAAATTTAAACGTACTTTATTTTTATATATTTATAAATTAAATGTTAACAATATACAAAAATATTATATTTAAAAAGGGAATGTATTAAAATCAAAATGTCGAATATAGTTAATAATAAGACGGATTCTAATTAAGCTGGGAGTGTTAAAATATTGTAACTTCTGGTCCATGTAAAAATACTAATGATTAAGTTGTATCAATTAATTAAAATGAAGATTATTTATCATTTGAACCTAAATTATTTGTAATTTTATTATTATTTTCTTTTTTTTTAAATTTAACAATTTAAAACATATTTTAAATATAATTAGGAGCCATATTCTACCCTGAATTTCACCTTTATTGCAACTATAAATTCAGAAGTTATATAAGATTCTGCTATAATAATCTTTGTAGAACTTGATAGTCCAACATTATCTGTATCATTACCTGATAATATATTTTCCACAAAAGTTAATATGAATGATGATATTTATGTTAATGTTTAATATGATAATGAAAAAAATAATGATGGTGAAAATTCTGTATAATCAGAAAACCAAGTGCAGTCTTAAACTAGTGGACTTTAATATCATTTGATTTTACAGTATAACCTGGAAAAAGTAGCAATTAAAACCTATTAATACAACGAATTTTCCTTTAAAGTTTGGAATTTATTTAGTGATTTTAAAGATGATAATTATGAAATAACTGCAAAAATATCATTTTATGACCCTCTTTATACAATGCCCTCTTATTCCACATTTACGCTAAAGTTAAATTAGCCTCCTAAAATTGGATAACTAGAAATTTATCCAACTACTGGATACTCATCATATACAGAATTCACAATATCTGCTAAAAATTTTGGAAGTAATATTAAATATTTTAATTATTAATTTTCCTTTTCTATGTTAAAAATAAATTATTTTTAATATTAAAAATTATTAGCCGGTAGCAAATAACTTTATGAATTCTATTATTACCTTAGCTAGGAAGATTATAATTAAGAAAAAGCATTAGGAAATTAATCAACTAATTTGAAAAGATAATTATTATCAAGTTTTTAAGAAGATATTAGCGAAATTAAGACTTATTTACCCAGATTCTCTTAAATTAATAATAGTTTAACTATACTGGTTTTAGTTAAAGACCAATATAATGCTTTATCTAATTCTACTTAAAGTGTATAAATTGAATTAAAATCAAATTTGTAAGAGTAATTATAAAATATTATCACGATTTTTAATGAAGCTTAAAAAGAATTTAAAACTTAATAAAATTGGTAAGCAGTTAATAAATACTGTATATTGGCTTAAGATTTAAATTTAGGGTATGAATTATTGAGCAACTAAGAAAAATATTAAACCACTGTTTAAGAAATATATGATGCCATATTAAATGTGCAAAATCACTTCATAATAAAAACCAGAAAATAATAAGTATAAAAATCTTTAAATATTTTATTAGAAATATTGAAAAATTTAGGTGATAAAAACTCAGTAAATATAGACAGCAACCTTAAAAACCTAAACAACGATATCTAATCTTAATTAAATCAAATAGAACAATTCTAGTCTAATGGACAATTAAACAACTGTAACTCAGAAGTAGATTAATAAATAGAAGAATCTAAAAATTTCTTAGGAAAATCAATAGAATCCATAAACAATTTAATAGACATCTAATAAATTCAGCCAGATTTATCAGATAATTAACAATAATTATCTTTAATTTCAACTATAGAAAAAATAGCTAGTGTTTACAACTAAATTTCTCTTCCAAATTCTGACCCTGTCATGTATAGCGGTGCGTAACTTGTAACCTCTATGTAAAAATAAACTTATCAATATTTTAGCAGCTTTTTCGAAAATAATTTTATAACTACCTCTAAAAATGAAAATACCAATAATAATAGAAGATTTTTAAATGCTCTTTCAAATAATGATATTTTAGATATATAATATTCTTATTATAATAAAAATTTGCTAATGTAAAACAATTTCCCTTATAAAAACCAGTCAAACCCAATTTAGTATTACTCAATAAACAAAACAGATACAAAAAATTCTGTAGAAATTTAATAATAAATTAGCCAAGAATTTGCTGGTTATAATTTAAATGACAAAACAACGTGTATTTCAACTAAAGATAAACAAGGATAATGGGATGCTAATTGTAAAATAAATTATATTCAATTATGTATATTAAATGTTATAATTTTATAAAATTAAATTTTTTTTTATATAAATATTATTATAATAAAGCTTGTAATTTATACAATTCAAATGGAAAGCCGGAATGTATTTGTGAAGGGCTTTAAATAACCACTTTGATAGATGATATTGATGGTGTTTTTTCATCTGCTCTATCAGAAATTACAAATACTTTTAATTCGAGCAGTTTAAAGTAATAAATTAAATATAAATATAATAATTGTAAATATTAACTTTCTTAAAATTTAAAGCGCATTAGCAGAGTTTGAATACCATAAATCCAGTCTATTCTATATTATATTGATAATAATTATTTTAAATATCTATGTTGTGATAATAGGGTTTAAAAAAGATAAATAGGAAGCCTCGGTTATGTCAAAAGTAAACTAAGAATAAGCTATTTTAAAGAAAAAAGAAAAAAAACTTAGCTTAAAAAGTTTAAACTTATTAAATGTAGATGAAGAAGAATAAGATGAAAGCTAAAATAATAATGAAAATAAATTAAAGACACCTTCAAATGACTCATGCCACACTCTATTTAAAAAATAAATATAAAAAGCAAATGAACAGAATTTTAAAATTACAGAAAGTTTTATACAATTTAACTAATTTTATAATAACTTAAATATCCAACTTAAAGAAGATAGTAGCAATAATAAAATTACTTCTTATGGTGAGTGTAAAAAAATATTCTAAATAATTTATATAGATCATCTTTAATTTATGTTAATTTAATCATATAATACAAATTATATATATTTTATAGTATCTTAAAAGTTTGATTTATCCCCTGTACGATAAGAAAATAACGACGAATGTGCATAACATATTTTAAAATAGGATTCTTAAAAAAATACTTAGTTAACTATCCCTGCATAAGATATATAAATAATTAATTCTTAATAAAAAGTTGATATTTAAACTACAAATAAAAGTTAAAAAACCAATAAAAGTGATTAAACAACTTATATAAAAAAAAAAATTAATAGTAAAAGTCAGCCTAAATTAAGAGCGAAAAGAAGCTTAAAAAATTTCAAAAATAATTTTAATTTAAAAAATTATGACATAAATATTTATAGTCCAACTGATAATAAAATTGATTGTCAAAAATCTTTTTGTAATGTATAATCTAATTAAAGTAGAATTAATAGTATTTCTGTCATCAATTCGATTTGTTTAATTGATAATAATTTAAAAAAATAATAATACAACAATAATTTATAAGACCAAATTATTTCTAAATAAAAAATAAACATACAAAAAATTGAAAACGAAAACCAAAAATAAGATATATAAGAAAAAAATATTTTTTAATAAACTTAAAATAGCAAAGATTAGGTTAAAAATAAAGGATAAGAAAATAATTAAATATTGGATATAGAAGAATAAAATAAATTTGATCAATTAGAGTATGTTAGTATCAGTGAACGTGGATTTAAAGACAGAGAGAATAATGATAAAAAAATTTATATTTTTGATGATTTTGATAAAAAGGAATATCAAAATAAGGAAAAATAAAATGATTAAGAATAAACTCATAAAGAAGATCTAGATCATTAAAACGAAGAATAAATAAAAAATTAGGAAAATAATTTAAAAAATAACGGAAAAAAATTGAAAATAATAAGTATTTGGAATACTTTTTTGATTTTTCATTAATTTTTTTGCATTTATTTCGTTTACAGCATGAAAAAATCAAGACCAGTCAGATTTTCCATATTTTTTTTAAAATAATATCTTTCTCTAGGAATTTCGAGTTTATATAAAGATTGGACAACCACCTAACTAGAAGCAATAATTTTCAATATTTTTATTCTTTTTATAACTTCATTCCCGGTACTTTTAGTCCAAATTATCATAGTTAGAAAATAAAAACCCTTAAAAATCTTAGGAATTATTATTTATTGCATAATTATTTTACTTTCTTTCTGGATTACCTTTGTCTCTGCATCTTCAATGGGATTAACACAATCTAATGAGTAAGAATTTTAAATAAATTAATAAAATTTTATTTTAAAATTAATATCTTTTATTTTAATTTTTTATAATAACAAAAAATGTAAATAATTTTATAAGATGGACAATTTCTTACGTTTCAGCCTTTTTCTTCGATTTTAGTGCAAGTTAATCCTTAGTTAGTGCCGGAAAAAATTGGGCCTTAAATAAATATGGTAGAGAGCACTAACTAATTTCTAAATTATTAGACAAAGAAATGATAAATTACTATTACTACACTTATGGATGAAATATAAAATAATATAATTTATAGTTATTATAATAAATGTTAAATTTATAGCATATCTTTTTTTAAGTTCAATAATAAAATTGTTAAATATATTTTTTTTACAATTTCAAAATAAGTTAATTAAAATTTGAGTTATTTTAGTTTCATTTTATTACAATAAAAATTATGATTAATTAATAATTAAGAAAAACTAATTATAAAACAATAACAGTTTTTAATTTGATAAAACTATTTTTAATATATCTACTTTAGAATTAATTAAGCTACTTTCTATTTTTAAGTTAAGTAATTTAACAATTTAATTAATAGCTAAACTCATAATTATTGAAAATTAATGATTATTTATAAATAAACTTCTATTCAAAAACTAAAAAATAATTGATTCACGTATATTTTCCCCCACCAATTAGATAAAGTAACGATAAATTATGAAGGAAACAATAAAGAATAAATATATTTAATTTTTATAAAATGATATATTTATATTTAAATCTGCATATTTTATTTATAAAAAAATATAAAATTTTATGTTTACTATTTTTTTAAGTTTCATTTTAATTTATAAAAATAGGTATTTTTTATTTGATTATTGCCTTATTAATTAAAACTTATAAGTTAATTTAATTTCTATATTTAGTTAATTTGCTAAATACCATAAAATATTATATTAATAGTTTTTATATAATTTAGTACGTATCTTAAAATAAAATACTAATATCTATTTTTTTTTAACTAAAACGCTTAATCAATCCATTCATATTAATTGTACTATTTATTATTTCACAAAATAGATAATATAATATATCCATTAATTTTTGTTAGTATTACAAAACATTTTACAGTTTTTATACTTTAAATAAAAATAATGTACCATTATTGATAAATAAAAAAAAAATTTAAAAAAAAAAAAAAAAAAAAAAAAATTCTCAAATTATATATAATCAATAATAGCTATAAAAAAACCCTCTTATAAAAATTGATCAGCAAAAAAAATTGCAAAAAACTCAATGAAAATATTCATTTTTCAATTTATTCTCATATTTTCTCTAGTATTCAAGTAAAATTCTAACAAGTTTTATTTTTTGATCTGAAAATTCTACCAAATTAAATAAAAAAAAATATAATTTAAACAATAAATTTTATTTCTAAAACTTTTTTTTATAAAAAAGGAATTCAAAATCTCAATTCAACAATTTTTTACTGGCTAATTATACTTTACACACAGATGCAAATGACGAATTAAATTCAAATCACGGAATATTATCTAATACTTAACTTATAATAGATAGATAAAGATTTAATTATTAAACTTAGTAAAATTCTTACTTTTCTTTTCCTAATACAATTTTAAGCGGAAAATAATAATTTTCGATAATTTTTTGGGCAAAATAAAACTGTGACACCTCTTGCACATCATAAACTTTATTTCATGGATATTTTGACTTAAATAAATAAATAATCGTAAAAACTGATTCTATATAATATGGCACTGATACTTATTTCTACCAAAAAAATTTAGAAGGATAAGAATGGACGCAAATTTCTTTTGTATATTGCTATTAAAATACCTTCGTGGTTTATATAAATAATTAAATGGTTTTTTAATAATATATTGGAAGTCTTGATTTAAATGATTTGACAGTTTTTGTTTTTGGACAGAGTAAATGTTATTAATATAAAATTAAAAAAATATATACCTAATATTCATTTTTATCATTTTAATTAAGATTAGTAAAAATACTAAATCTAAATTCATTAATTCTAAATATAAATTACTATTTATTAGAAAAAATTAATATAATATATTTTAATATTTAACCAAAATAATATTTTATCATTACTAATTAATTAAAGCAACTAATTAATCTAACCTCGCATTAGAAGACTTCTAAGATTATTTTGATGGATAAATAAGTGATATAAGAATTTATGATCAAAGATTCACAGCAAGATAAATTAAAAAAATATACGAAAGCTACATTTGTAAAATATAAAAAAATATATTAAATTAATTTTCTTAACAATAGAATTTTGTATTTTTTATATAAAATTTTTTTATGGTAAACTAAACTTAATATTAAATATACTTTTCATATTTTGATTAAAGTCAATATACAAAAATTTTCACCAAACAATGCTTTTAATTTTAAATTCAAATTTATAAATTTAATCAAAAACTTTTTTTTTATTTAAATATCAGTAATTTTTTATTTATTATAATAAGTTTTATATATTATAAAATTAGCTATATGTGAATTTTACTAATGTACTTGTGACGCATCTAAAAATGAATGTATAAGTTGCACAGGAGATAAATAATTAATAAATGGTAAATGTATATGTCCAAATGGTTTCTTTGATGACTATATATCAACAAACTGTGTTTAAGTTTCAAGTAATTTATATAAACATATTTTTATTTAAATTTATAATTTTTTTATTTTTTATTTTAAACATTAAACAATCTCAAATTTAAGATTTCATGGTTTTTTTATTTTAAACATTAACTAATTTTAAAATTATAATTTTGTAATTTTATACATGAATTATTCATAAATTTTAAACATTAATTAATCATAATATTAAATATTAACTATTAACTATTCATATCTTAATATTTTTATAATTTTAAACACTATTAATTCTTACCAAAAAAATTAATAATAGGTATTCTAGACATAAATAATTCTAACCTACTGTCTTACTTTCCTTTCGGAACCACAAAAAATTTAAAAGACCCGACCTTAATAGCCCTACCAGTTACTTACAATACAACAAACAGAAATGAAGAGCCCAGAAGCGCTTACAAACTTAAAGGGCCTTCCGTTAACTGGGGCCCAGACGCCCAATATGTTTCTTTGCCTATAAGTAATAAAATAAATGGCTTATCTGAATTTACTTTTTCAATTTGGACAAAATTAGATGTAAGTGCCACTGTAAATTAAGGACTTATTTATTCTTTAGCCTATTCAGGATAAGAAAATCATCTAATTTTTGGATTTAAAGAGTTTAATACTAATAATGTCGCCTTTTTTCATCATGAAGCTTATTTCCATTTATTGGAATTAGAATTTGAGTGGTAGCAAATTATATTGTCTGTTAATAACACCAATTATAGCATATATTAAAATGGTATCTATATCGGAACATACGAAAAAGATAATTTAATACTAAATGTTGATTTATAAGGTTTTATATTAGGACAGGTAAATTAATGAATAAAATATTATTTTATATATACTTATAATATTTTTCAACTATATATTTAAATATAGGAATAAGATACTGTTGGTGGAAGTTTTGAAAAAAACGGATGTTTGGAAGGATAAGTAAGTGATTTTAAAATATTTTCTTAATATTTTTCTACATACGAAGCTTAAGTTCTTTACTACGCTGAAAAAAGTAAATTTATAAAATATCTAATAATATACAGTTATATAGTTAAATTAATATTATAAAAATCAAAACATTTTCAAAAGACAATTGTCCTTTTGGGTGTGAATTTTGCGATCAAAAAACAAATGAGTGTTTACAATGTAAAGGAAACCGAAACCTAATCGACGAAAAATGTCTCTGCCCCATAAACACAATAGAAGACTACACATCAACAAATTGCCCCGATTTAACGACCACAATCCAAGACAGTCAAATATCCTACTACCCCTTAAAAAACAGCGGCCAAGACACAATGGGCAACCACGACATAACAAACAAAACCGATGCATTTCTAACCAGTGTAAAAAACAGATTCAACGAAATAAACTCCGCCTACGAGCTCCAAGGCTCCCCAGACAGTTACCTAGTAATTCCAAAAGAAACAATCAACTAAAAATCTTAAGTAACAATCGACCTTTGGGCCACAAAAGGCGTCTCAGACAGCCAACAAAGAACACTAATTTCCGGCGCAAAAGCAGACCCCCCAATAAGCAACGACAGATAAGACGACTGGTTTTTTTTCGGCTCCAAAAGTCTCTTTTACTACTCTAATGACCTGACAAAACCGGAAAAATATAAAATTAACACTTAATAATTACCTATTGATCTAGGCGTCGACGAATGGCACCACATAACCTTGACTTTTAACACAAGCTTAATTAAATTCTATTTGGACGGAAAACTTTATTTATAAACTTTTATTAGTGGGTATAGTTATTCTTTGGAAGTTAATTCGTTTATTGTCGGCTAGTAGTAAGATAAATTGGGAGGGGAATTTGTAAGTGCAGAAGCTTGGAGTGGAAAGGTAAGCGATATAAGAATTTATTAGAAAACTTTGACGGAAACGGAAGTTAAAATGTTGCATGAATATACGCAGAAATATTAGTTTACTGGTTGTAAAAATAATTATTATATATTTTATATTTTGCTTTTTTTTTCTTGTCTTTATTGTATTAATATCTAATGAAATTTATTTGGAAAATTATTTATTTATAGTGTATTTTTATTATTTAAAATAAAGATCCTTGTAGCGAAAACTTTTGTGAAGGGTGTTACTGGGGAACAGAAATATGTGCGAAATGTTCTTAAGGATATTATTTAAATTAATACAATGTATGTGAAGGTAAATTATTTTAAAATATAAAATAATTATGTTTTTAAATAAAATATATATATGATGAAAAATATATCTAATTATTTTTATATTTAAATAAGAATGTGATGCCTAATGTGAAAGTTGTGACAATACATCTGATAGTTGTACCGTTTGTAAAGGTGATAATAGATCAACTATAACACCTAACTGTGATTGCCTTGACGGGTATTATCATGTTCCTGATTAAGAAAATTGTTAATGTAATAGATAAATTATAAAAATTAAATAAAATTAAAAAAATAAATAAATTTAAAAGATTAGTATAATAATAATAAAATATTTATTTATACCATTTATTATTTTAATTAGAATGTGATGTTCAATGCTTTAACTGTGAAAATAGTCCTGATTAATGTACAGTTTGTTAAGGGAATAACAGATCTATGGCGTAACCAAATTGCGACTGTTTAGATGGCTACTATCATGTGACTGGTTAATAAAACTGTGAATGTAATAATTTTGAAAATTTTATACATTAAAATGTTAATAAGTATATATATATATTAATTAATTAATAAATTTGATTACTATTGTAAAATAAAATGAATTAATTATCTTCCAATAATAAAGAATGTGATGTTTAATGTTATAGCTGTGAAACTACCCCTGATAATTGCACTGCATGTAAAGGCAATAACAGAACTACAAATACACCTAGTTGTGAATGTCAAAATGGCTATTATCATATTGTTGGTTAAGAAAATTGCTAAAGTAATAAAATTATCCTATATATTAATCTTTATTTTTATTTTTAATATATAATTTTCTGATTATTTTAAACCTATTAATAATTTGTAATAAATACTATTTTATTTCTAAACATATTTGTATAATTTTAAAAATCCTATTTTAATTTAAATTTCATTTTATTTTTTATTATTTATAAACTTAAGTACACTAATTTAATTATAGGTTGTAATTATTAATGTTTAACTTGTGAAACTTCTCCTGATAATTGTACATCTTGTAAAGGAACAAATAGATCAACCAGTTTCCCCTAATGTCTTTGCTTATAAGGTTTTTATGACGACGGAACAAATTCAAATTGTCAAGGTTCATACATATATATATATAATTTTTATAATAAAAAATAAAAAATATAATATTACTAATGATAATATTTTAATAAAAAATTAGTTTTTATATGACAAAATTTATTTAATTTTAAAAAATTAAATATTTTTTTATATTTTAAAAAAATAATTATTTCTTAAATTGATCAAGTTTTCTTCATTTAAATACGAAGTATTAATTTACTCATATTAATTGGAAAAATGAGCTTATAATTAATTTATAATTTTTAATAAAAATTTATTTTTAAATTATTATTTGAAATTAAATTAATTTTTATTTAAATATCAACTGATTTATAATTTATTTTTTATTTTTTTAATTTTAATTTTTAAGATTGTGATAGAAAATGTTTATCATGTGAAAATAGTGCAAGTAATTGTACTGCTTGTAAAGGATTAAATAGATTAAATGACTTTCCTACTTGTAGCTGTGAAGATGGATATTATGATAACGGAGTTGATTCAGATTGTTATCGTAATAAAATATCATTATATTATATAGGGCTAAAAATTTTTAAATAAATTTTATTTTTACTTCCAAATTATAATAAATTAGATTTTTAGACAAATCTTTTTTAATATTAATTAGACAATTTTCAAAAAATATAATATAAACTTCTTAATTTAATGATTTTTAATTTGGATTCAGAATGTGGAGATTTAAACTGTAAAACCTGTTAAACTTCAAACCCTAGTTACTGTATGTAACCATTCGATGGTTATTATACTGATAATGGAAATGTTTATTGTAAATTAATTATATTTAAAAATTTATAAAATTATAATCTATATATAAATTTTTATAAAATTCAAATTAAGCATGTTCTGTTGGTGATAGTATTATCGAAATCATAAGTTTAAAAGAAGTAAATATAGAGCTCTAATTTGTTGGGTATTTATCAGATAATACATAAACTCAAAATACATTTAATAATAAGTTATGTCAGTATCTTTTCGATTCAAATTAGCTGTAAAAATTCGGTGCTAATCCAACTTGCAAATATAAATCTACCTCATTAACCTCAACAATTAGTATTTTATTTAATGGTTACACAGTTGAATATTTACAATTCGAAGAAATATAAATAAAACCAGTTATTTATAAATAAACCTGTAGTTAAGCATACCATGTAAGTTCTTATTCTTAAACTTTTAATGAAATTGATTACTCAATTATTCCCGATGCAACTGTAACACTATCAAAAATTAAACAAGTTTCTTTATGTTAAGATATAAAAATTAGCATTATAAATTAACAAAACGACGGATTTCATTCCTTATACAATATAACTTGGGAAATTTAAGGAGCAAATCCAATTCCAACTTCTGCTCACTAAAATTAAATTAATTCATTACTTAGCAACTATGATAACTAAACTAACTATGTTTTAAATAAGTATACACTTAACGCATTTACAAACTACATATTCAAACTCAGTTTTTCTAATTACCTAGGTTTATAAGTATATAAATATCTAAATGTATTTATTTATCTAAAAAATCTATAAAAATATTAATAATTAAATTTATTATACTTTTTTTTAAAATTTATTTTATTATATTTCTAGTACAGTTAAACTTTCTAATTAGAGGTTTTATCCGATAAAACAGCTATGATAGATTTACTAGACCAAAATAACCCCTACTAAATAAAACCAAATCAATATAATTACATTTACTTTTAAATATATTTATTAGAATGTAACTAAAATTCTGAAGAATTTTAGGTTAATTATGTAGATTTAGACTATTTTATTTATTAAATGACAGATAATACTTATTCTAACATAGATTAAACCTTATAAAATAATAAAGTTTTATAAGAAAATAAAGGTCAAGGTTAGTTTATTATAGAACCTTATATGTTAACTGCTGGAAATAGTTATTATATTTAATTTTCGCCTTTTTTGGAAATTTAGGGGCAAAATGTCGGCTTGTAAGGTGAATTATAAATAGATGTGTAAATTTTGGGATATTTAGTATATATTAAGGGAGGAAATAGAATGTAGTCTTATTCTTAAGCTACAGAAATATTTGTAAATATTTATTAAAAATATTAATATATAATTTGAAACTAATTATAAATTTATATCAAATAAAAAACCATATTGTTAATTTATAAATTTTTATTGTTTATTATTTAAAAGGGAGTTTATTCCAATCAAAATGTCGACTACAGTTAATAATAAGATGGATTTTAACTTAACTGGGAATGTTAAAATTTGCTTACATAAGAATAGTGTAAAAATACGAACGGACAAGTCGTCAATATTAATTAAAACGTAGATTTTTTGTCTTTTGAGCCAAAATTATTTGTAAAGAATTTTATACTTTATAGATAAAATAAATCATTTTAAAATTATTCTTAATAATTGTCAAAATTAAATTAAATATAATATTTATGTGTTTATTAATTTACAGGATCCTTATTCTACCTTAAACATCACTTTTATTGCAACTATAAATTCAGAAGTTATATAAGATTCTGCTATAATAATCTTTGTAGAACTTGATAGTCCAACATTATCTGTAACTTTACCTGATAATATATTTTCCACGAAAATTAATATGAATGATGATATATATGTTAATGTTTAATATGATAATGAAGTAAATAATGACGGTGAAAATTCTGTATAATCACAAAACCAAGTACAATCTTCGACTAGTGGACTTTAGTATCATTTAATTTTATAGTATAATCTAGAAAAAGTTGCAATTAAAACCTATTAATACAATGAATTTTCTTTTAAAATTTGGAATTTATTTAGCGATTTTAAAGATGATAATTATGAAATAACGGCCAAAATATCTTTTTATGATCCTAATTATATAATGCCCTCTTATTTTACATTTACTATTAATTTAAATGAACCACCTAAAATAGGTTAATTAGTAATAACACCAAATACTGGTTATTCTGCATACACTTAATTTTAAATATCTGCTGTTAATTTTGGAAGTAAATTTTAAATTTATGCAAATAAATATTAAAATTATACTTTAAATAAAAAATAAAATTGAAAAATTGTTATTTTAATATAAATATATCTTAGTCAATTTTTAAAATTAATTAAAAATTGAATAAATTCATATTTTTCATTTAATAAAAATAAAAATTTATTTTACTATTTAAGCTGGTTTAAACCAAAGGTATGAATTTTACTACTATCTTAGCTAGAAAGAATATGATGAGGAAAAATCTCTCGGAAATTAGTCTACCAATTTAAAAAGGCAATTAATACGAAGTTACAAGGAAGATATTAACTAAATTTCTACATATTTACCAAGATAAAATAACAATAACAACAGCTAAAATTTAATTATAATGGTTTTAGTTAAAGATTAGCAAAATGGAGTATCTAATACAACATAAACTGTATAAATAAATATTAAAAATGACCTAGATTAATAAATTAATGATATTAGTACCACTATGAAAAAAGCATAAGATGAATATAAAGTTAATTAAAATTGGGAAGCAGTAAACACATACTGTATTTTGGCCTAAGAAATGAGTTCAGCATATAGCTTACTCAGTAGTTATAATACTTATAAAGAACTTGTATAACAATTATACAATAATTTAATCAACGCATAACCTTAATTCATAATAAAAAACAGAAAATAACAAATTTAAAAATCATTAAATTTATTATTAGACATTCTAAAAAAGCTTGGAAATAGTAAAGTTGTAGACATAAACAGTAATTTAAATAACTTAAATAGCGATATCGAATCTTAACTAAGCTTATTTGAACAATTCAAATCAAATGATCAACTAAACAAATGTAATTCAGAAGTAGATTAAAAAATAGAAGAGTCGAAAAACATTCTCGGAAAATCCATAGAATCCATTAATAATCTTATAAATATTTAACAAGTAAATCCTGATTTATCAAGTAATTCCTAATCTATATCCTTAATTTCCACCGTCGAAAAAATAGCCAATATCTATAACCAAATTTCGCTTCCAAATTCAGACCCTATTCTATATAAAGGAGATTAAATAACAACTTCAATTTAAAAATAAACATACCAATATTTTAATAGTTTTTTTTCGAATTCATTTATATCCACATAATAGGACGATAAAAGAAGAAATTTGTCATAAAATAATCAAAAAAATAATGATGATTTATAAGATGATGATATTTTAGACATATAATATTCTATGTATGATAAAAATGTGCTAATGAATAAAGATTTTGTTTATACCGATTAGTCTAACCCCATATAATATTATTAAATAAATAAAACAAATTCAAAAAATAAAGTTAATATTAATAAAAACATTAACCTATAATTTAATAATTATGATATAAAAGATAATAGTATGTGTTTATCGACTTCTGATAAAAATGGCAATTGGGACCCAAACTGTATTTTACTATTTATTATAATATAATTTATAAACCTAAATTTTTAATATGATTAATAATATATTTCAATACAAATAATATTAATTTAATTAAAGACTTATACATATTTTTTATATAAATTTTAAATAAAGCGTGTAAGTTAGTTGACTATAATAATTAGGCAGAATGTGTTTGTAAAGATTTATAAATAACTACTATAATCGACGACGTTGAAGGAGTATTTTCTTCTGCATTATCTGAAATTAAAAATACCTTTAATTCGGATAGTTTATCGTAAATAAAATTTACTAAAACTTAATTTGGATTATATAAGTTTAGACAATTTAAAAAAAAATAATTAGATAAATAAATACAAATCAAAATATTTAACAATGTATTTATTATTAATCTTTTTAATTTAGAGCATTAGCTGAATTTGAATATTATAAATCGAGTTTATTCTATATTTTATTAATAATTATTGCCTTGAATATTTATGTGGTATTTATTGGATTTAAAAAGGATAAATAGGAAGCACCTATAATGTAAAAAATTAATGAGGAATAGGCTAAAATAAAAGAATAAAAGATCAAACGCTAAAAAAAACAAAAATAAATTTAATAAGTTGCTAATTTGACAAATATTGAAAAATAAAAATAAATATGTAAAAAAGAAAATATATCATAAGATTTTGAAAATTATGATTAAAATAACGAAGTAAATTCTTAAAGTAAAAGCTTCTTAACATTAAAATAACTCGAAAACAGCTAAAATTCTAACTAATTTAACAATAATAATAATAATGACAAGTAAAACAACAGTATTAATAATATTAATCCGACTAATCTTAATTTAAAAGAAGATTATTAAGTTAAAATTAGCTAAAAATAAATAGAATGTACTGGATTTAATTTAATTTAAGACAATAGAAAAAGTAAAAATTTATATAAAAATAAATTTATTATGCATTAAATAATTTTATATATAAATAAAGAATCATCTATAACAACTAGTTCACCTTAAGGTAGTGATCAATAAATTTTAGAAAGTGACAATTCTTCAAAAAAAAACCCAATTGATTTTTCTCCTTTGTCTATTCAATAAGTTGATAAAGACATTTAGGACAATAAATATCAAAACTAAATATTTAGAGATACACAATATAGCAAAAGTGAAAACAAAAATTTTAATAAAAAAAATATCAAAACTGCTAAAAATAAAAAAAACCTGAAATCAAAAAAAGCCAACTTACAAAAATTTTAAGACAATAAAAAAGATAAAAAACCAGTAAAAAAAAATAATAGAAAATAATTTAATTTATAAGAATGTGATTTTGATTTAATCAGTTATCAAGACACTCCTTTCTCTATATTTTCAAAAATTAATAGCTAAAGAAATAGCAAAGATAACCTAGAATTTAATAACTCATTATCTTTTTTAGATTCTTATAAATTGGAAAAAAAAAATGGAAATAATATTTCTGAAAATTAAACGAGCGACCAAAATGAAGAAAAAAATATATAAATAAAATACGATCTTAAGGAAAAAAATGATAAATAATAAGGCAATTAAAATTATTAATAGTAACAAATTTCCGTAAATTAGGAAAAAATTTTAGAACAAAACATAAAAATAAATTAAGAATAAGAATAGCTTAATGTCTAAATAAATGATTAACAGTGCCTTGAAAAAATATAAGAAGATAATGATAGATAGTTTTAACAGGAAAAAAATACGCAAAAATAAAAATAAAATGTTAAAGATATTATAGAAATAAATGAGAAATCATAAAGTTAAAATAAAAAAAATGATGATAACTAAATAAATTTAACTTAAAACAATAACAAATTAAAAAAAATAAGTATTTGGAACACTTTCTTGATTTTCCATTAATTTTTCTGTATTTATTTCGTTTACAGTCTGAAAAAATCAAGACCAGTCAGATTTTCCATATTTTTTTTAAAATAATATCTTTCTCTAGGAATTTCGAGTTTATATAAAGATTGGACAACCACCTAACTAGAAGCAATAATTTTCAATATTTTTATTCTTTTTATAACTTCATTCCCGGTACTTTTAGTCCAAATTATCATAGTTAGAAAATAAAAACCCTTAAAAATCTTAGGAATTATTATTTATTGCATAATTATTTTACTTTCTTTCTGGATTACCTTTGTCTCTGCATCTTCAATGGGATTAACACAATCTAATGAGTAAGAATTTTAAATAAATTAATAAAATTTTATTTTAAAATTAATATCTTTTATTTTAATTTTTTATAATAACAAAAAATGTAAATAATTTTATAAGATGGACAATTTCTTACGTTTCAGCCTTTTTCTTCGATTTTAGTGCAAGTTAATCCTTAGTTAGTGCCGGAAAAAATTGGGCCTTAAATAAATATGGTAGAGAACACTAACTAATTTCTAAATTATTAGACGAAGAAATGATAAATTATTATTACTTTACTTATGGATGAAATAAAACATTTGAATTATATATTATTGGTTTAATATATTAAAATCTTAATAATTTTATACTTTAGTACTAAAACTATTTTTTTTTTTAAAATTAAATATTATTATTAAATACATCTAATAAAAAAATATATTTATAATATAATATAAAATAAAATAATATAATAATATAAATTAATTTTTTTTTTATATAAAATTGTTTAAATTATTACTTATATTTAAAAAACATAATTAATAATTCATTTAATAAATTTAAAAACTCTTTTAATTTAATAAAAATTTATGAAAAATTAATTGATTGAACTATATATAATTATAAAAAATTATAACATCGTAAACAATCAAATATCAAGTAAGTTACAAATTAAAATTTTAAATTTATTTTTATGATTTTATAATTTTATAAATCAATTGAAAAAAGTATTTATGCTCATTATATTAATATTTTCAGTATATAATTATAGAGAATGTAAAGTAAAAATTCATAAATTCATTTATAGTAGTAATTAATTTTTATCATTCATAATCAGACGTAACTCATATTTTTATAATATTTTAACTTAAATGTACTTTAAACAAAGTTTATTTATTTTAAATAAACAAATATTTATATTATAACTTATATATGAAAATAATTTTTAATATGAAACATTATTTGTCAACTAAATACTTAACGAATAGAACATTATAATATATAATACATTTATCATTTTTGCTGTAAAGAATAATTATTTAAATGAAAAATTTATTTAATAAATATTAATAAGCATTTAATAAACTTATAATATTTTATTTATATAATTTTTTTAAAAAAAGATAACACTAAAGTTAATTTAATGTGGCGAATAAGTAGGAAAATGATAATATTATAAAATTCTAAAATTTGGCGTAAAAAAATTTTTTTATTATGTTAATTCAATAAGCATTTTATTATAGATTTATATTAATTTCAGCCATTTTATAAATCTATTTTTAATTATTTATTTATAAATTATTAATAAATTGTTGCAAATTAGTAAAAAAAATTAATAAAATCAAAAATCAATTAAAGTTATATGAATAAAACTTGAAAAATTAATGCTCATTTAAATTTATTTCTTAAAATAGCAAATTAAAATTTTTAAACTATAAATTTATTTCATAATAATTTTGACTAATAAAAATGGCCTATTTTTACCAAATTATGTAAATTTTAAATTCTAATAATTTCTAAAATTTATTTAAATTAAGCTCACTGTAGCATCTAGTCAAAAAACTAAAAAAGTTATAATTATTTTAATTTATAATACTAAATATTAGCTATCCATCTATATAATTTTGATATAATAATATAAAAAAATATAATTAGAAACATCGATTTATAAACATTCAATAAAAAAAATTACAAAATTAAATAAAAATAATTATTCCTAAATAAAATATTCAATTTCAAATCAATTTACTTAAAAAATCTAATTATTTTCATAAATAATATCTAAAAACCCTATATTTTTATCATAAAATAGAATAAAATAGTAAAAATATGTCTGAAACCTTAGAAAAACCATGTAAATATTATATAAAAAAATTTGAAGAAACAAAAAAATACATTAAAAACAAAATACACCAAACTTTATTTTTTTTACATTTATATATATATAAAACAAAAATAAAAAAAATATATATTTTATCATAATAAATTAACTTTTATCTTAGTTTCAGCTGCACCCTTTATTTACACCTTTTTATAAATTTTGTTATTCGGAATATGTTTAAAAAATTCTAAAGAATTGACTAATTTTAACGATTTTTGGATCCAAATTTTCTGGATCGATGTTGCACTTTGCTTTATATCCTATATATTTCTTGCTAAAAGAGATGTAAATATAATAAATAGCATGATATATAAAATCAAATTAAAACTAAATTCTTATAAAATCAAATTTCTATGACAATTTTATAAAAATCCTAAAGAAAAATAAAAACTTTCATTTTTCAGTTTATTAATTTTATCAAAAAATTAAATAGTTGATTTTGTAAAAATATAAACTTATTATAAAGATTAAATGCCAAAAAAATCATATATTGTTAATTTAATTTATTTATTATTTATTATTGAAAAAAATATATAGAAAATTTTATGTTATATATCTAAGATTTAATTAATTTTATAGCCAGGATTTGTTCCAGTTGATAAAATCCCATTAGCCGATACAGTAAATATAAATTCTAATATTTTGTTTAAGTTCTTCATATATTTTAAATTTTTTTTATAACTATAGAGTTCAAAAATGTCTAAAATATAATAAATAAGTAATTTTTTATCTATGTAAAGTTCTTATGAAGCAAAAAAATAACATGAAGAAAAATTAAACACGATAACATATGGTTCATAACTAGTAAAATATACTTTAAATTAAAAATTGAATTTGTTTATATAATAAGAATATATAATTATTTTAATACATTAATTAAAATATAATTGCTAATTTTAAGAATACAGAATCTGAATAGAAAATTGGGTCAAAATAAAAAAGATATCTTAACAGAAAAGCATAATAAGAAGAAGTTTAAAAAAGATTATAAGAATTATAAGTAATATCTGAAAAAAAAAATCAAGAGGACAAATAATGTACTTCATTAATAGAAGATAATATTTCACCCAATAAAATCGAAAAATTAGACTATATAAATAATAGTATCATAAAAACTCCAAATTAAAATTTTAATACTAGCTCAGACAAAAAAGTTAGCATATTCCATTAATAATAAAAGGATGGTGAATAAAATTTAACCGAATGTAATATAAAAAAAAAATTATTTGACTTTAAGGATAAAAATAATGTAATATAAGATGAAGTTTTAGATATTTAGAATGAAGAGGAAAATAAAAACAAAACCTAAGAAAAATATACAAATTAATTTACTAATATTATTTAAGATAATAATATTAGTCATATTAAATAAAATAAACCTGTTTAATAAAGCGATCAAAAAAATACATAAATCAATACAAATTATGATAATTATGAAATTTAATGCGAAAATACATATATGGATACTGAAAATAATTAAAACCCAATAAATTTAAATTTAAATATTATGGAAAAAGACGAAAATGATGACGATTTAAATTAAGATTTCGATATCTATAACAAAAGTAGTAACAAAACTAACTCAATTTAAAATTCTAAAACTAAATCCAAATCAAGTAGTCAGAAAAAATAAATTAAAAATTATTTATCTTCTTAAAAAAAAACTAAATAATTCGAAACAAATAATTCTTTGTCACCAGATAAAAAATCTCCAAACAAATAAAAATAAAATATAGGTAAAAATTTATATCATATATAAATTAATTTTTAATTTATTCCATAAAAATAAATATTAATATAAACCTAATCAAATTAATTTAACCATAATTTATAAATTTTTATTATAATAAAGAACAAGGTATAGTAAGTTTTTCTACATTCTAAAATAATGCTACAACTGCAATAACTGCAAATAATTTAACTTAAAATGTGTACGAGTGCCAAGATTAAGCCAAGTCATAAAATTATAATAACTAAATGAATGGCACCTTTTAAAATGATATTTCTAAATAATTTAATTAAAAATTAAGTCATTTGAGTTTAAAAATATAAAATAGTGGAAATAACACTTAAAATAATAGACTGTATTCAGAATCAAGTCCCAATAATGGTCAAGAATCCTGCAAAAGAATGAACTATGAAAGTGATATTTTTCATTCCATTTAATCTGAAAAAACTACCAATTAGTAAGTTATTAATAATCATTAAATTTATTTTATTTTTTTAATTTCTAAATTTTAACAAATAAATATTTTTCAATTGTTTTATTTTAAAATTTTTAATATATTTAGAAATACTAACAGATACCTTCTTCCAATCAAACATTAATTTTCCAATTTTAACTCACAACATGAACTGACATCTAATTCCTAAATTTTTAATGAAAAAAAAAGCATATATTAAAATTTAAAAGATAAAAAAAATCTACTCTACCCACAAATAAATAAATAGTAAAAAATTTTTAAAAATAATGAAAATAATAATAAGTAAAAAGTAAACCAATAGGAAATAAATATAAATATAAATAATAACAATGATACCGATATTGATAATAATGAATATTATAATATCTATTTGGAAAAAAGATACTGTAATGAATGTCACTTAGAGCAGCCTATAAGATCTAAGCATTGTAAAGATTGTAACCGATGTATTGCTACTTATGATCATCATTGTCCCTGGGTAATTTATATTAATATATATTAAAATATATAAAAATATATTTATATTAACATTAATAATAAAAATTATAAATAATAATATATAGGTAAATAAATAAATAAATATGTCTATAAATTTACAAATTAATTAATTAAATTATTTTTAACAGATTGGCACGTGTATAGGGGAAAGAAATAGGTGCTTGTTTTACTGGTATTTAATTTTCTAATTTATCCAAATTATAGTTCCCGAAATTTATGTATTAAAAATTATTTTTAAAATATATATAAATTAATATATTACATAACTAATTTTTAACAGACAATTATATCTATTGCTAAATAAGATGGTGATTCCGATTTTCTTGGAAATATTCTTCCTGTTATAGCCGTTATAATAGGAGCTTTTTTTGCCTTTATGGTTGGAGTTCTGATACTTTATCATACTTTTTTAATGACAGGAAATTTAACTACTTGTAAATTATAATTATACACATTACATATTTTTATAATTTTATTTGGTTTATTAATATATATATTAGGGGAGAATGTAAGTTGGGAAAAAATTTCTTATTTAAAAGATTTAGATGAAGACAATGGATCACCTTTTTCGTTTGGATTTTTCAAAAACATTAAATTTTATTGTAAATGTAGATTTATAAATTATAAGATAATTAATTGGAAATATACTAAATATTATATTTCTAAATTTATTTAAAATCCTAAAAAATAAATACAATAATAACATTAATAATAATAACAAATTTGATTTACTTTTAAACTTATAATTAATTAAATTAAGTATTCTTATTTATATTAAAAATTTAAAAAAAAAAATAATTCGTATATTCTTATATTCGTGTATTCAGTATGATTTTAAAAAATTTAGTTATATATATTATATAGATATATTTTATAGTAAAAGTATAATTAAATAATAGCCAAAAACTTATAATAATCCATACACAAGTTAAAATAGTAGAAAGAAAAAGTATAATAATATTATTCATAACTATCAAATTACATCAAACCTTTTATTATTAATTAAGTCAAGTTTAAAGTATAAAATTTATTTTTATTATTGATGACCCAAATTTTATTCTAAGTTTTAAGTCATCCCATTATTAGTATTTTAATTCAAAATTTAATTTGAATAATATTTCTAAATTTAAAACTACTCTTCTTATTCATACAATAAAGATTCCAGTAAAATATTAAACTAATTATAATTAAGATTTTAGTCTTTTATCAATTATTTTCTTACACATCTGTCAACATAACTTATGAATAATTGTTGATTTATTTTCAAATCTGTATTTAATTCTTTCTCAATTTCATCCAATTAAAACTTAGATTTATCTAAAAATATTAAAATATTTTAATAAAGGTATATTTTTTTTTAATATCATTTATCTTGTAATTTTAATTAATAATAATTTATAATATATAGTTTTTATAAATAGAAATAAAAAATTAAAATTAATTTTTTTTACCAATTTCACCACCATTCTATTCCAAATATGTTCTCAATTCTTATTTGTACTATTTATATAAAGAAAAAAACAAGTCATATTCCTTATCTAATACCAATTTATATAATTTTGCTTCCTTTTATTCTCGATCATTACTTATAATTTACTCACATTATTTTAATATGTTATATATACTAATTGTCGAATATTTAATAACTAAAAATATAAAAACTTCATTATAATCATTATTGTCTTCATCAGCGGCCGTGCTGTTAGATAAAATAGACCATTGAATTATTTCATTTTCATTTTGAGCTTCATTTTACAATTAATTCTAATTTTAGTTACTGCTATTATTATTATCAAATTTTTCTATGAAAAACCATTTTATAAAATGTAAATTCTATATTATTTTCTATCTCTTTTCATTTAATTATTTCAACTTATTAATTACCTCCTAATTCTTATTAACAGCACTATTTTAATTGGTAATAATTTAATCTTACTTAACCTCTTTTCCAGGAGAATTTCCCTATATGTTTTACTAATTTTTATATTATAGCAAAGGACTTTATTAACCATTATTATTATTGTTATTAATAATTTCGCCATTAATTTTGCTAAAACCTGAATTAGAACTTTTCTAAAATTTTTCATTATAATTTCCCGAAATAACTGCTTAATTTGGCTGTTAATTATTTTAATAACTATTCATCTATTAATTAGGTAAAGGTGAATAATCTTTTCTAGGCCTTTAAATTGCAGCTGATTATTCTTAAATTTAAATAATTGGAGAACTATCTCTATTATTAGAACTGTAACTGCCTTATTCAGTTCTTCTAGGCGGAATTATCTGCAAAATATCCTTACTTTTATTCTTATTATTACTGCTTAAATTTATACAATTATTATTATTGTTATTAGAACTAGAATTAAAAGACTCTCTTTTTTAAGCACTTATATTTTTATAAGAATAATGGTTATTTTTTTGAGGCGAAGAACTTCGATTCTAGTTTTTATCCTCATCTTATTAATAATTTTACTAATAATTTAACTATTATTAAGTGGGATATTTTTAATCTAAATTACTTGTAAGTGATTTTAAATAAGACTATTAATATTAATTTTATAAGGGTTGCTATTTAAATTCATTTTAATCTTATTTGTACTAATTCTAATAATTATTATTAATATTATCATTTTTAACAAAATTATTTTGTTTACTACTAGAAAACTAGTTTTCTCCATTATTAAATTTGGCTTTTTAGTTTTCTTCCAATAAATTCTGAAATTTATTAGGTGGTGCCATATAAGGAGAATTATTTGAACTTTAAGAATATTAAAATTATTGTCCTTTATTAATTGCAAAATTTATCTGATTGCTGTTTTTATTACCCTAAGAAGCATTTTATGAATATTTCCTATAAGGGCTATTAATCGGACTCTTTGATCTTTAATAAGTTTATTAATAATTTTAGTTTTTATTATTATTATTCTAATTAAAATTTGTGCTTAATTCTTAATTATCAATTCCTTCTAAAGGAATTAAGTTATTGCTTTTTGGAGTTAAATTTCCAACTTCAATTTTATTATGGTTTTTTGTGTTATTTCCGTATTTTTCGGGACTATTCATAGAGCCACCCTATTTAAAGTTATTTTACTTACCAACTGGACTATAATTTCTATATTCATTTTAATTATTATTAGCATTATTTTGTATTTATTGTTACTATCTCTACTTCTATAACTAATCTTAATTTTATAACATTTATTAATTATTCTAAATATTTTAATTATTTTATTTCTCATTATTTTGTTTTAAAGGTATTTCTATAGTGGGTTTGTAATCTTTAAATAAAGGATGTGTTAATAAAGTTGGCCAATCAATTCTTTTTTCTGGATCCGTTATTAACATAGCTTTCAATAAATCTATACTAGTTTAGGAAATTCTTTATTTATCGGTAGGTATAATCAAGGGCTTATGATTAATTTACATTATTAACCTAGCTATAGTTCTATCCTCATATGGACACTATTTTAAATAAATGTATATAAAAATATAAATTTAGAGAATATAATTAAAATTATTCTTAAAATATAAATTTAAGTTTTGTTACATAACCAAATAGCATTTCAAAAAAGCATACTCCAATACTCCATATATCAGCTTTTATGTTGTAGCTTTCTCCTTTCAAAATCTCAGGTGCCTTTATAAAAAAAATATAAAAATATAAAAATTAAATAAAAAGTATATATTAATATTTAATATATATTCTATAATTTAATTACCATATATATTGGAGAGCCAACCATAGTTTATGCCAAATCTGAAGGCCCAGTCAAAGTCTTACAAAATCCAAAATCCCCAATTTTTAAATCATTATTGTGAAACATTATATTAGATGGTTTTAAATCTCTATGTAATATATTTAATTTGAACAAAGTTTTAAACCCATGGATAATTTCTTATAATAATTTCAAAGATCTATCCTCTTTTAAAAACCTGTTTTTTTTTATTTCATCTTCCAAAGTACCTCCATTACAAAACCCATAAACCAAATATATATTATTAGTTGTTCTCAACATTTCAACGAATTATATTATATTTACATTGTTTATTTTAGTTAAGGTCTCAATTTCGTCTAAAAAATATACAAATTTTAAAAATAAATATGTATATTTTATATTATATATTATATAATATAGTAAAAATTAAAATAATATATTTATTGATATTTTCGAAGTTCAGTAATTTTAGTTCAAAAAATTTAAAATATTAATTTTAAAATATTTTTATTTATATAACAATGATTAGAAATAAAAAGTATTAATAAAATTTTTAAAAAAATCGTAAAATAAGTTTATTTTTTTTTCTAATTTTTACTAATTGTGAATTCCTGCAATTTAGGAACAGTTTTAAACTTTTCCATTTTAATGACTTTTACAGCAAAAACCTCATTTGTTTTTGTATTTATAGATTTATACACTTTACCATACTGTCCTTGTCCTACAACTTCTTATAATAAATAATTTTCAATTATTTTGCTCATTTTTTAATTTTATTTTTAATATTTTTTAAAATTTATTTATATTATTCAAGTAACTTCTAATTTCACTAAATTATTAATAACTTTTATTAAATTTAAAACTGTTTTTATAGATTAGTTTTCTAAATATCTATGATTTATTTCGGATAAACTTTTTTATTAGTTTTTTTTTTTTAGATTTTGTCTTTATTCCAAAATTTTTAATTTTTATTATTTAAGTATATTAATAAATTTTGAATAATATTAAAATTAAGATAATCAATGCAAATAAAAAAAAAAATACTAATTATTTAACTTTTTACTAACTTCTAATAACTTGTTTTTTAAAAAGCTTTAAATATAAATTAATCAAAAATATACTTAACCAAAATCAAATTACAATTAATTATTTTTTGTGATAAGTTTTTAATCAATATTTACAGTAAACCTAATAAAATAATTCTAAAATTATTTAAATAATTTGTTAAACCTAATGTTATCCAAAAAATTATTAATTTTATAATTTATAATAATTATATATAAATAATAGCCAAATTATAATATAAAAACATTTAATTATTTTTAATTTGTTAAAAATAAAGAAAATAAAGTCAATTTGTAATTTTTTATGTTTAAAGTCTTTTAATAACGCTTTAATTTTTTTTTACTGATATTTATTATTAAATAACTTTTTTACTTTAACCTAATTTTATGATTAAATATAAAACTTAATTATTTTTAATAACTCTAAAAATAGCTTTAAAATTCCAAGTAAACTTTTTCATTTTAATTTTTAATTATAACTCACTCTTGTAAAAATTAATTTAAAAAAAAAACCTTCTATTATTCTCTTAAAAATTGAGATATTAATTTTATATTATATAATATATTATTAAGATACGCTTAATTTTTAATTACTTAATTCTATGAGCAATAATTTTCATGTTTTTTAATTGTTATCTAAATGGGAATTTTAATTATATTCAAATAAATCATGAACTTTAATGTGTTTTGCTTTAAATTGTCTGAATATCCTAATATTTATTAGCTCACTCAAACATATATAAAATTTATATTAATTTTATATAATATAAGTTTATAGGTTATTATTTAAAATTTTAAATATTTCTAGAGACTTTTTTAATAAAATTAAGTTCTATAAATAGAAAATTTTCAAATATTAATTTAATAAAAAAAAAGTTATTATATTGAATCTGGAAAACTTAAAAACATATTAAAACTTTTGATATTATGATTAATAATCAAATAATTTAATTGTATTATATTTACAATCATTTAATTTTTTTATTTTATTTTGCAAAATATGTATCAAATAATTATTAAAAATGAAATTTTTTTATATACATAAACAATAAAAAACAATTTAGAATAGACAAATTATTATATAACATTTGATTAATTTTTAATTTTGATTAATATATAGCAAATGTATCTGAATAAAAATAATTTTTATAAACAAATAGGAGCATACTATAAAATTATTTTATAATTTTTATAAATTAATTTATAAGTAATTCCTTTAATTTTGTTTAAATTATATATTATAAAGATAATAAAATAAAAAATAAATACTAATAAAATAAAAAATAAATACATAAAAAATTATTATAAAATTTTTTAAATAAAAATGTCATAGCAAATTAAAAGCCTTTGGATTGGTGATATAGATGTAATTAAATCAAAAAAAATAAACTAAACCTTAAACTTTGTTAAATTTCAATCATTTTTTTATCTAAAAATACAAATATAATTCCCATATTTAAAAATTTTAAAATAAATGAAAATTTATTGCAAAAAACCAATTACTTTTAAACAATTTGAATTTATAAAAAATTATAAAATTAAAATGATATTTAAATTAAATATTATTCATATACTTTAGAATACAATTGATGAACAATTTATTACCAATTTGTTCTCTTAAAATGGCACTTTAACTGGAGTAAAAATTATTAGAGATAAATATACAGGATAACCTCAAGGATATGGATTTTTAGAGTTTACAGGTAAATTTAGATATAAAAGTCCATAAAATTAAATTTTTTTAATCTTATATAAATATATATCTACTATTAATAATATTTTACTTTTTTTGAATTTTAATACATATACATATACATTATAGAAGTTTAAAATTTTATAAAACACATTTTTATTTTTATTTTTTTAGGCTATGAAGCCGCCGCTGAAGTTTTGTAAAATTATAATGGAAAACCTATTCCTGGAACAAATAAAATCTTCAAATTAAATTGGGGAGTACACGGAGGATCTAAATAGTAATAATATTAATAATAACAACCATAATTATAATAACATTAAGGAATGGTCAACTAACAAGGAATATAAGAAATTTCAATTTATGTTGGTGATCTTGAACCTAGTGTCGATAATGTTTAATTATATGAATTTTACAAATAAATGTACCCTTCTACTGCATAAGCCAAAATTATTATGGACACTAATACAGGAATTTCAAAAGTAATTTTAAATATAAATAAATTAATTTATTATTTATTTATTTATTGTTTAAATTAAAATTACCAAAATTTTAATTTTTTATTTTATATAAATTTTATGTAAAATTAATATAATATAATATTGTATTAGGGTTATGGATTTGTTAAGTTTTCTAATATTGATGAAGGAAAAAGAGCCCAAATTGAAACTAACGGTAAATTCTTCATGGGAAGACACATTAAAACTAATCAAGCAGTCTAAAAAATGCAATAATAATAGCAATATCAGTAATTAACTTTATATTAACAATCATTATTTTCATAATTAAATTTATAAATTTTAATATAAAAATGTTAAATTTAAATATACATCTATTTAGGTCTTATAACCCAGGTTAAGGTATGATATAAAATTTCAAGAATTAACAAATTTAAATGTCCAACTATTCTAGATATTAGAACAATAACAGTAACAATTACTACAACCAAAACCAAAATTATAATCAAAACCAAAATTATAACCAAAACTACAACTAAAACTACAATAACAATAACTAACAAAATTATTATAAAAATCAATAATACAATAACAATAATGTTAATTATTAACCTTAGTAACAATAAAACAATTATAATAACAAAGCTCCTTTTAACCCTTAAAATAAAAAGCCTTATTTTCAGTAACCATACAAAGAAGATTATTTGAAACATAATTATGAATTAAAAAATATTAACAACTAAAGATAAATAAACAATAGAATGTCTCAATGAGTTAATAAAATTAATATGCATATAAATCATTATTAATAGCTAAAAAATAAGTGAATTTATTTTAATAAAAAAAAAACTTAATAAAATAATTCACTTATATTTAATAATGATGTTGGAAAACCCAATACATATTTTTAAAAGTTAAAAGAACATTATAAATATAAATAAAATTTACTAATAAACTTATTATAATATTGAAGAAAAAAAAAATTAAGATTTTATTATATTAAATTAAAAATGATATGGTAAAAGGCATTGTTTATGAAATTATATATAATTAATTAGTTAAACTTTGATTGATATTTTTATTAAAGTAATTGATTTGTTTTCTTTATTTGATATATCTATTTAATTATATAAATTTTTATTATTATTTTTATTTTTATTATTTATTTACTATTTATTTTAATGATATAAATGTTCACAAAAAAGAAATATAATTCCCTAAAATGTTTATTACTCATAATAAAATCTGTTTTAATAATTACACATATTCAATATCATTTATATTTTTTTAAAAATATCATTTTTTTGGAAAAGAGTAATATATTTTAATTTATAATAATTTCACTTCAACTTGAAAAAAAATAACAAATTTTTAAAAAAGACTTATTGTTTATTAATATTAAATATATTACTATCAATATAATTAATTATTATTATAATCTTGTCTTGTAATAAGAATACTTCAAAAAATAAAATATTATTATTAAAACAAAATACATATCTAATTTAAGCAATAGAATATAAAAAATATACAAAATTTGAAACCTACTTTATTTACAAACAAAAAAATAACTAGATAAAAATAATATTACTTTAATTATCCATTTAATAATACCATTTCATAATAAAAAAAATTTATAAAATAATAACCTATAATGGAATATATTTAAAGAGAACAATAAAATTAAAATAGGAATTAATTTCATAGTATGGAAACAAAGTAAACTCCTTCAAAATAAAAAATTCAGGAAACCCTTTTTTAAAATATTTACAGTAAAAACAAATGCTTTAAAAATTTATATTATTTGATACCCTAATTTTTATATTTAAAAATTCCCTAAAGATAATAAGATTTTTATATTATAAACGATATAATAAATTTATAAAATTTTCGCAAAATATTAAAATATGAATTATATAGCAATTTAAATAAACAATTTTAAATATGTATTTATGTAAAATATAAATATTTGTTTAATTACTAAAAAAATATATAAAAATATACTTATAAATTCTTATTTTTTTTTTTCTTATAGACCAAACTTAAGAAAGTGATGTAAACAGCTTTGGAAATTAAATGGAAGAAATTTTGCCAGATAATTATAATAATAGTTACTAAAATAAGCATGCTAATATATATAAACTTTAATCTTCTACTTTTTAATAAGGAGGTTAAAACTAACATTAAAACCTTAAACTAAGCTAATAACTTAAATAAAATTTAAAGTAATAATTATTTTTTAATTAAAGTATAGATAATAATTTTTAATTTTTATTATTACAAAAACAAATTGATTTAATAAAGGTTGAATTTTTAATTATTTTGATAAACTTGTCTAAAATTAAAAATCAATTTTTATTAATATAACAATATCATTATTTGGAATTATTTTAATTAATATAGATTAAGGCATAAAATAATTCCAACTTATCAAATATTTTTTTTAAATTTCAATTACGTAATATAAAATTTAATTAAATAAATTATTAATAGTTTTTAGAATCCATATAATAAAAGTAAAATTATTGAAGAATAATAAATATCATCTAAATTATATAATAAATCCTAAGATGATTTATAGTCTCAGATTTCTACAAATCTCACAAACAACCTTTTAGCTTCATAAACAAATAATCAAAACTTAAATTAACAGCAATAGTCATTATATTAGTAATAGTCAACACTACAATAATAATAAAATTAAAATTAAAATTTAGGAACATAGTTGATTCACTCACTTTCTCACAATACTTTATAAATTAAAAACAATTAAAATTTAAGATAATCTTAAAATTCATTAAATTTTAGCAAAAATCCTAGGGAAAATTAAGGAAATTAATACAATTTTAACCACTCAAATAATAATTAAATTTATGCACAATAAGAATAAAATGAATCTCCTACTTTTAGCAAAAATTAAAATTTTTCATAGTAATAACATTAAAAATATTAATATCAACAATCCGAAATTCATAGTCCTTCTAATTCCAATCTAAGTTATAATATATAAAAGAAAAAAAATTTATTCAGATACAGTCACCTAACAGAAAATGAAGCAGCTTTTATTTATGAAAATAGGTAATTAACAATTTTAATAAATATAAATTAATATAATTAAAAGAATTAACTTATTTTTAATATTTTTAAATTAAATTCATTACAATAAAGACAAAAAGAAATCTTGCAAGATTTAATAACCCAGCAAAAATAAATAAAAAAAGATCAGAAACCAAAAATTAAAAATACCTCTAAACAAAGAGAAATGTCAGCCTTTGATAAAAGCCCTAAATAATCTAATTAAATTTCCTCTTTTTTTAATAAAGAAGAAATACCTAACGAGCAAAAAAAATACCCTTTTATTATTTTTAATGATAGTAAAAATAATGCAAGAGCCAAAAAAAAATCAATAACAAATATTTTAAGCCCCAAAAACAACTCAGTAAAAGATTTTTCAATATCAAATCAAGTCAGCTAAACTCCAAATAATCTTTAATTTTCTCAATCTTAAACCCAATTTAGTATGTTTCCGAAATCTTCCACTAATAATAATAAATAATATATTAATTTTACATAGCATTATAGAGAAAGCTAATCATTTTATAAGGCAAAGTAATATAAAAAAATATTATTTCAATATATAATTATATTCATTATTATTATATCAAATATTTTATAAAAATAATCATTTATATTAAAAATTAAAAAAGTCAAACTTCATAAGTTAATAAAAGTGAATAGATGAAAACTCTTTAAAGATCAAAATCAATTGAACATATTTCGAATAGCAACCAATAATTTGATAACTAATAACTATTAACCAGCAAAGAATAAATATAAAAAGAATTTAAATAATTTCAACTATAAAGAGAAAAATAAAACTAAATTAATAACTTATCAAAAAATGTAAATTTGTAAAAAATGTTATCATAATAATAATGTTTGACAATTTCAGATCAAATTTCAAACCCAGAAACTTCCAAATCAGCAAACGAATAATTTCCTTTTTATGCGTAGCAAAATTCCAATTTTGACCTTAATAATAAATATAAAAATTATTATTAATCACACAAGTAATAATAATAAAATTACAAAATAAATATAAATTAAAGTTAAATATAAAACAACACAATATAAAGTCCCTAACTCTCACCTAAAATAAATATTTCTAATTCAAATAAATAAAACCATGACTAAATATAAAATAATCTTAATAATAATATCAATAATTAAATGTAAAGCAGTAATCCCATAAACAAAAATAAGTACGGAGAAAATTATACTTAATTTGACACTTATAGATCTTTATAACAAAGTTAATCTCCATTTATTAACCAAGAAAATCAAAATAAAAATGTCGATGTAAGTATTAGTAAGTTCAATTCTTAAACGGGAAAACACTCAGAAATACATTTTCCCCCTTAATCTTAAGAACATATGATGATTTTAAGCAATCCAAAAAGCCTTTAAAATTATTACTATAATAATAAAAACCAAATTTAATAAGCTTTGAGTGAAACTTTAAGTAAAATTAATTTAAAATATTTAAAAAATATATTAAAATAAATATTTTTATATTAGCTTAATAAAGTAACACTGTAAATACCTACTAAAGTGAAGAAAATAGTTTTGAAATCAATAAAGATTAAATTGTTTAAAAAAAGCCGAAAAAGTAAACTTAATTTGATCTCTAAGGAAACTAAGTATTTGAACATGATCCAAATACAATCCCTAAATAAAAAAAAACTTAAGGCTAATTAAACTAAATAAAAATTTAATCTTTGATGAAAAAAAAAAAATCATATCCCTCAATAAAAGTTGAAAAAAGTGAAAATTAACTTACAACTTAAGAATAGTTAAAGGAATCTAGATATTAGACTCAGATTAAAGATGATATAGATAATTTGGACAATTAGATTGCAAAACTATAAGCTGAAATGATTGTAATAGATAAACCAGATACAAATTAAGAATAAAATTAAAAATTAAATTAACTACTTTAATAATAATTAAATAAACAATAAAAAAATGAAGTGGATATAAAAAAATAAAATTTAGAAGGCAGTTTAAAATCTCCAACGAGAAAATAGGAAACTTTTAATTTAATAAATGTTAAATAGTAATCCGCCAAAAATTTATAATAATAATAACTTAAAGCTGAAAAATAGATAAATTTACCATCAAATAATAAATAATTCCTAAATTAAAACTAAAAAAAAAATTTCATAAAGTAAAGTATTAGTGTTAATAATGTCAAAAAGAATAATTTAAAAAGCAATATTAATAATTTTTAAAAAAAATCATAAGCTACTCCAATTAAATTAAGATAAATTAAAAATTCCAACGTATTTTATTCTCCAGAGACAAAAAAAAATAGTAAAACCGTATAATCACTAAAATAAAAAAAAATTTCCTTTTACGACCAAACTAATTTCGAAAGATAAAATCAAACTTAATAACAAAAAAACCAAAATTATCAAAGAAAAAATTTTAGCACTTCTCCAACTCCCTTAAATTAAAGAAAGGTAAAAAAAATTTTATACAACATTTTAAATTTTATTTATTAAATAAAGTATTTTAACTATTTAATATATCTTATATATATATACATTAATTTAAATTATAAATAGTAAAATGTCTATGAACAAAGCTAGCCAATGGCTTCCAAATCTTAAGCTACATAATAAAACAAAAATGTTTTCCATAAAAAAAATAAAACTTAAAAATCAGCCTAATTTATTAAATAATTAGATAAAAATGAAAATGACTATACATTCTAATATAATTTAAATAACAAATAGCATCCTTAAACTTAAACTAAAGAGTAATTTTTTTTTTTACATTTTTTAAATTTAAATAAAATTCTAAAATATCAATATAATTTGTGTTAAAAAATCTTGAAATCACGCAATTATATGTTAAAATTATTGTTCTAAAATGACGAATATTATAACGTTTTAGGGTACATCCGAAAAAATAAAACTATTTATTTTAAAAAATTAAGACTATTTATTTTAATAAATTAATACTATTTTAAAAATTAATAATGATAGAGAAGAATTATCAAGATATACTTTTATTATAAAATGTAGAAATAAATATAAATTATATTTTATTATAATTTGTTTTTGAATTTCAAAAATAAAACAAAAATTTTTCTACTTAAATAAAAGTTGATACTACTAAACTTATGATTCTTGTATTTTTGATCTTATCAATTAATTAAAAATATTTTTGCTGGTTTTCTATATTTGAGATTCACCATCTAAAAATAAGAAAAAATTTATAAAACCTTTAAATAAATTTGTATTTAAATCTTTTTTAAAATTAAATAATAGTTGTAAAAATAATGACATATTAGAATTATAAAAAAGCCAGGAATTCAAGGCAAATTTATAAAATGAAGAAATAAATGCACTTGAATTCGAACTATTAGAAAAGTAAATTAATTAATAAACTTAAAAAGAATTATAAAACAAAAAATAAAACTTAGCTCCTCTTGCGTAATTTAATCTTTATGGTAAATATAAAAAAATTATTTTACAAATTTATAATTGTAATAAATAAATTTTTGTATTTTACAGCTAAAAAATCTATGGAAATATTCAGATCAACTTCTCCTTAAGTAAAACCTAATCACAGGAAAATAAATTCTTAAATTCCTTACAGTAATTAGGATTAATATAGAGAAGCCAATTTAAATAATCCTTATAATAATTAAGAAAATAAGATAAAATATCATTCAAATGCCCAAAAAAATAATTAATAAAAAGAAATTTCAAACAAAAATATTAAAAATGTGACTTAGACGCTTAAACTTCCTCAAAAATAAAAGTATTTTGCCGAAAAAGATAGACAATAAAAAAAAAACAACTAAAAAACTAATTAACTAGAAAAATAAAACCAACAATAATAAGACAGAAATTAATCTCCAATTCAAAATATTTAAATTTCTAAATTTTATCCACACTAAACTTTATAAATTTAAAAATAATAAGCACAATAAAAATCATTAAAGTCACAAAATTAGCAGTTATAAGTAAAAAAATAAAAATTACAACAAGAAAAAGAAAAAAATATGTATTTTTAATAAAAATAATAATAATAATTATAAAAAAATTAATAATAAAACCTAGAAAATAGCAATCTTAATAAATAGCCAATAAATTTGCTTTTACAAAAGAATTAAATTAAAAATAAAAAAAATAATAATAACAACTAAAATCCTTATAGACATGGTGGATATTTAGACGTTTAAAATAGTCCTAATTTGTTCATAGACCCTAAAATTAAATAAAATGGTATTAATAGCGAAAGATACGGTGATAAAGGAAAATTAAATTTCTAAAAATAGTAATAGTAGTAAAGATATAATACTTCCTTAAATTCCTCTTTTAGATAAAAAAAATAAAATACAAATGATGAACTTTCTCCTACAAATCCTTCCTAATTTTTAAAAATTATTTAAAAAAGAAATTAGCAATAAAAATAGTAAAAATGCAGCATTTTTTATTTATATTTCATCAAAATATATATTTATAATTACACATTTATTCTATAATTAACTTAATAATTTTAGAAATGAAACTGTCCCTAAAAAAGATAATAATATATAAAGTGAAAGGTTAAATAAATAAAAATAAAATGAAAATAATAATACAATAGCTTAAAAACCATATATTAATAAAGATTTTAGGCCATCAGTATCTCCCACTTCAAATTAAATAAATATAAATTTACATCAAGTTTTAGAGAAAAAAAAAGTAAAATAAAATGCTATATATATATAAAAAAATTAAATTATAATATTTAAAACTAATTTATTTTATTTATAATTATTTTTAAATATAATTAATAGGGATAAAATATTAATCTATTATAAAAAAATTAAACATTATCTCCAAAATAAAATTAATAGAGTAAACAAATCTCTTAGTCAATATAAGATAAGGTTACCTTTAAATAAAACACAGAAAAATATTCAGCTTTGATATAAAAATCATAAAATCTAATATATAATATTAAATCATAAAATCAAGATAAAAATAATCCAAGACTTGAGTTTTAATGAAGTAAGATAAATGATCTAATATTTATTTAATCAATAAAGTAAAATTATATAAAAACATCATAAATTATAATATAATTAAAAAAAACTTTTTATATTTTTTAATATAAATTTATTTATTATATAAAAATATTAAAATTATATTTAATTTATCTATTTTTTAATTTTGCTTTTTCATTCATATATATAATTATATTTATCAATAAATAAAATTGAATTTTTTTAATTTTTACTTCTATCTTTAAAAGAAAAATTACTTTACAAATTAAGCATAAAAAAAAATAATTGCAAATAATTATTAATTTATTTTTTAAGTAAAAATTTTCTCATTATTAAAACTTAGATATAATAATGGATAATATACTTTATAATTTATTTTTCATGATTTGTAATTTAACATATTATAAATTATTATTATAATTCAATTAGATTTATTTATTATCTGCACCATAAAACAATCATTCCTATCTACTTACTAAATTTAATTTGCTTTATATAGCTATATACTCATACAATTGAAAAAATCAATACATAAAAATACATAGCTCTTTTAATCTTGAAAATAAACTAATTAATTTTAATTAATTAAGTAATAACATAATCAAAATAATAAACCTAATAATAATACTACCAATACCCACAATCATTATAAATAATTAAATAATATTAATATTAATAATAACTAATAATAATAAAATAATATAAATATGGGATCAGCTCTTACAAGAAATAGACATTGGTGGTACAGATCATTATATGATGAGTACGTCGGAAGAGAAATGAAATTGGCCTTCTCTTTAGGAGGACTTATTTGGATTCCCCATTATTTCTACGGAGTCCACTTCAACAGACTTTCTGAAGTCAATTATTCGCACAAAAATTACCTCTTTGAGTGGGGCCCCAGAAGAAATAGATTAACTCATTCCATGTTATTTGAAGAATTCGAATTAATTCTTGAAGATTGGGAAGACCTGGAGTCGGAGTATAAATAAAAAGGCAAAGCTATGCTAACTTAGTGAGAAAAAAAAAAAAATATCAAATATTCCAAAGATTAAAAAAATAATTGCATAAATATCGTAAATAAAAAATCTAAAACACCTATATAAGTAATTAAATGAAGCAAATTCGCCAATAAAAATGCATGAAAAATCAGCAAATATATTGAATTTATTGCATTATTACATATTAAAGATGAAAAAATTAAATTTATTATTAAAAATATTGTATGTGTATCTTTAAAATATAAATATATATATACTTATATAATGTTTTAGACTAATAATTATTATAATTGAAAGAAATTTAAGAATTAGGAAAACAATAAATAAAGAAGTATTTGTTAAAATTGTTGCAAGATATTCTTTAATTTTATTTTCTTATTATAAATATAAATAAGATATCTTATTTTTATTATTTCATAAAGGTTTTAAAATTTGAATATTTCATATTTTATATATAAAATTTTTAAACCAACATTTTGAAAAATAATGATATATTTTTGTATATATTATACTTATCAATTTATTTAAATACATTTTCATAGTACATATATTAAAATAATTAATTTTATTATTTTGTAAATTCTTATATTACAAAGTAATATTTTTAGAATTTTTTTTGAATAATATTAAATTTTATATTCTAAAATTATATATATTTATATATCAATAATTTATTTATTTATTATAATATGTTTTTCACATTTTAAAATATATTATTCAAGGATCTAAATCGCTTATATCGCTATCTTCTTATTATTGTATTTAGTATTCTTAGTGTAGATCGTTATTACTATTATCAATGTCTGCCATTAAATAGGCTTAATTTTAATTGTTACTTTATAAATTATGTATGTTATTATTATTAACTTCATTATTTTATTCTTTCACCTCTTCATCATTTTAATTTTAATTTTAATTTAAATTCTTATTCTATCCTCTTATTTATACACGACTTTAATTACTATTTATATTATTAATATTATTGTTATTGTTATTCTCCACATTTAACATACCACTACTCTAAAAAAAATTAGGTTAAGACCTCTACATCAAATACTCATCTAAATTATTTTAATCGAGATTATAAGCATTATTATCGAATTAATTATTTTAATTATTTCTCCATTATTTAATAAAATGCTACTATCTTTCTTATCTACTTCCTCTCTAAGGTGGTAATTATTATAAGTTTACATTTTAATTTTAATTTTAATTTCTAACCTCTCTATTACTTTAGCTACTATTCAATCTTCCCAAATGCGGAATTTATCCAAATTAAACTTATGGATTTACTATATTATTTTAATTATTCCAGTATTCTTAATACTAATTAAAATGATGATGCATTTAACTAATATTAGGCAATTATTAATATGGTTATTATCCCAAAATATTATTGTTATTGTTATTACTCTAATTTGGTAAATCTTATAATTATTATTGTTATTGTCTAAAATAATTGGCATATTCCTAGGCCTGAGCTTACATAGCCATTAAACCATTACTCATATTGTTTTCATATTAAATTTAAGGCTATTATTAATTCATGTGTTCCATATTTTTTTAAATTTAATTTCCTTATTTGTATTCATTTATTTAAGGATCTTAAAGTTGACTGTATATTTGGTCGAAATTCAAGCTCATTTCATCTAATTTATTAATATTATCACCTACAAATTAGTAAGTTAAAGCACATGACCAACTATCTAAATGATCCTATACAAATTCGTCATATTTAGAAATATTACTCCAAGTTTTTGTTTTAGGACTGTATTTATTTAAATATTAAATTATTAATTAATGTAAAAGTATTTAATATATTTTAAATAAATAAATAAATTGCAAACATTATTACTTGTAAGTTGATCCATTGTACTTATGACCCCCAATTGCATATATTAAGCCATTATATTTTACAATCTTATTTCGTAAATCTCTGCCCTCTTTCATATTTGGTATTTATTATATTGTTTAATTTTTAGTATCATAAGAATAAGATTTGTAGGAAAACCCTTCATCATTACCCCCTCCCAAAATTAAAATTTCTTTATCATCTAATGCAATAGCAGCTGAATTAGATAAAGCATTTTATAAAGTTACGTCTAATATTTCCCACTTTTCTTCATTAATATCGTATTTCTCTATAGTTTAAAGTCTAAAAGTGGGTATGAAAAAAAATATTTATATTGCTTATTTATTTTTTATCACTGTATAATTTAATAATAATATATTTTATATAATTTTACCTATTTTTTCCATCAAATCCACCCATTACATATATATATTTATCACTTTATTAACAAACAGCAATTGCACACTTTTTTACACTCATACTCGGAATATAGCTCCATTTATCCTATTTAATATCATATCTTTCACAAGAAGACAACATTTCTTTTTTTTAACTATTGTATCCTCCAATAACATAAACATATTTTGAACCTTAATATATATATAAATTAATTTATAAAATAAATAAATTGTAAACAATAATTAACTAATAAATAAATGTGCTTATTTACCAACTGTAACTGAACCATGTTCTTTTCTAGGTGTTTACATAGGTGATAATCGTACAAGCTCCATTTTATTAAATATAGACAATTTACTTACACTTGCTTGTATTCCTCCACCTTAAAAAAATAAATACAATTATTAAAAATAAAAATTAAAAATTTTTTAATTAAATTTATATAATATAAAAAATTATATAATTTTTTTCAATTATGGTTGTAAATTTAGTTACCCATTATTAAAATTTCACCATTTGGTAATGTAACTGCAGAAGCATAATAATTAAATTCACAATTTTTGTTATTATTTATTTCTTTTAAAATCCAGGCATCTTTTTTAACATTATACATTAAAACCTTATTTTTTTCTCCCAAAAAACAAATAGTCTCATTTGTTACTAAAATTTTTTATATTATTAATAAAAATTAATAAATTAAAATATTTGTGAAATTAATGATAATATAATTAATATTATATTTTAATTTTTTATTCATTTAATTACTTTTTCGCAAACTCCCCTAAATTTATAATTAATTTATAATATTAGTTGTGTTAAAATAAATATTTGGCATCTAAACATATTTTTATTCTCTAATCGAATTCTCTTTTTAATTATCTAATTTTTCTTCTTTTTCAGTTAGTTCTTCTAATTATATAATTTCTTACTAAACAGAATCTTCTACCAGAAGTTAATTTGCTTTAAAGAAATTTATTTAACAATAAAAAATATTTCAAAGAATATAATACTATAATACTAAATTTTTAATTAAATTGGAAAATTTTAAGCATATTTTACTCAGTTTAGACTATAGTTTTTCGAGTTATTATAATTAATGTTTATAATTATCTTAAACAGAGTTTGCTAAAACTATATCCAATTCCACATCTGAAAGCTACTAATCATAAAATGAATCTAATTCTTTTAAAACGGTTTCTTTTCTTTCATTTATAACTTTAATAATTTTATCAAATTTTTTAACCACTAATTCTTTATCATTTTTTAGCCTGTTCTTCATTTATGTTCTTAGCAAATTATAATCTTCTTATTGTTTTACAGAATTTTCCATCTTTTTATCTATTTTTTCCGCCATTTAGTTTACTCTTTTCTTTAAAACTTAAACCGAGATATTTATTTTTTAAAAAGTATGTCCTGAATGATTTATAATACCTAATCAAAAAAAATATACAAATTTAAATAAATAACTAACTTAATTTAATATTAAGCTATTATTAATAAGTTTAAATAAATAGTTTAATACAATTATTTCAAAAATTAATTACATTCTGAACAAATATTAATCTTATCGGTTTAACAGTAAAATTATAAAGGTTATTTATGCTCTTAACAAAAATCATAAGTATTTTTTGATTATTTATCTTTTATCGCCAAATCTAAAGCAATAAAATTCTTAGAAAGATCATTTGGCTTTACATTAAAAATTTTTTTTCTGCAAGAAGGACATTCGATTCTTCTTTTTAATTCATATATCTAAAAAAATTTTATAATTAAAATTAAAAACATTAATTTTAAACATAAACAATATTTTAAATGTTTTAAATAATTGAAAAATCTATAAAAAAAAAATTATTTTTTAAGTTTATTAATACCTATTCTAAACAATATTCGCAATAAGTATGACCACATGTTAAATTTCTTGGAATTTTTTATTCTTCATCATAGTGATCATAGCACATTGGACATTCTATCGGTAACAAATCTGCCATTTATTTAATTTTAAAATTTGAGATTTATTTATTTTTATATTTTTTAAAGAATTAACTCCAATTATAACAATTATTAATTAAAATATAATACAATTATAAATCCTAATCATGTGTTTGATTAGAATAAATAAAAAACTAATAATTATTTATATTATAAGGGAGATAATTTCATAAGGAAATTATTCCTTATAAATTTCTATAATTTCATTATTATAAAACAAATACTATATTTACTATAATTAAATATTTCTTGCAGCATTATTTTCAAATATATATCTTTAAATTTTATAGTAATGTATATATAAGTTAAATTTATTTAAAAAATCTTTTAAAATTATAATAAATTTTTATAGACATATATTTATTTATAATTTTAACAAAGTTAAAAAAACAAAAATTAATACTTTAAAATAAAAATTAAGTTATAATAAATATTAAAATATCATTCTTATTGGCTATTATTAATAGATTAATTTCCCATCATAAACTATAAAAATTCTTCTTTTGAAATTTTTCCATCACCATCCACATCTAATTAAATCATTAAATTTTCATAATCTTATTTATTGTCATTATCTTTTAATGTTTAAATAATTTCATCAATTGTAATAAAACCGTCATTATTATTATCGAAAATCCTAAAAGCTTCTTCTATGTAAATATTGTTTAATTTATATTTTTATTTTAAAGTGGCCCTTTTGAATTCATCCAAACTTATTTTATCATCTCGATTTTAGTCAATCTACAATTTTCAAAATTAATGTTAATTTTAAAATCATATATTATAAAAATTATATTTAATTGAATTGTATGTAAATAAATTTATAATAAAATACTTTATCAAATATTTTTTTCAAATCCTCTTCATAATTTTCCATATTTTTAAACACTTTTTTATACCCTTCTTTGAATTCGTCAAAATTCAAATAACCATCCATATTCTTGTCTAAGTTTTTAAAAATTTCGTTCTATTAAATTACTTCTTCTTTGGGCATTTAAAAATTAGCTATATAATAATATATAGCATCTTTTAATTTTTATTAAATTTCTTATTCATCCACTTTTATATTAAACTATATATCTTATAAATTTTCATCTAATTATTATGTACTAATACTTTATTAAGGCATATATTCAAACCAAGGATGTTCTAAAGCTCTTCTTGCTGTCATCCTTTTATTTATTCTTTTATCCAATAACTTACTTAGCAAATCTTTAGCCTAATCAGTTAATTCTCTTAAATTTGCCTTTTCTTTTAAAGATTTACCTATCATAAATTTATCTATTTACTCTTTTTATTTTAAAGGATCATTTTAAATTATAGTATATGGCATTTCATTTGCTAATAGCACGTATAAAACTATACCACAACTCCATAAATCTACTTATTTATCGTATTTATCTTAAAATTACTCAGGGGCCATATAAGCAGGTGTTCCACAAACTCCATTTACTTTTTATTTTTAACTTTATTTAATTGTACTCAATCCATAATCTATTAACTTTATAATGTCTTATTATTCTCCATTTTTACTAATAAATCCATCCTATGTAAAAATTATGAAAATTATAGTTAAATAAGTAAGTAAATATCTTTTATATATAAAAAAAAAATATAAATCAAAAATAATAAATATAAATATATGCATACTATTAAAATATTTTCGGGTTTTATATCTCTGTGAATAATATTTTTATCATGTAAGTATAGAACAGCCGAAAATATTTGCTTCATGATAACTTTACATTCATTCTCAGTAAATTTCCTATTTTTCTTAATTAATTGTTATAAAATCGGACCTTTATTACAAAATTCCATAACTATATATACTTTTTCGGCATCTTGATAATATTCATATATCTTTATTATATTTTAATGTTATAAATCCTTCATTATATCTATTTCTTGTAATAATTAATATCTTTCTTCTTAACTTCTAATTTTACTTTTTTCAATTTCTTTTACAGCTCTTTTAACGTTATTTTATTTCTTTGATATTACTTCGTAAACTTCCCCAAATCCTCCTCTTCCTTAAAAATTTTTAATAATTATTAATATTTTTTATATATTAAAAGAATAAAAATATAAATTATTACATAATAATTTGTGTTAAAATATAATATATCAAACATATAATATTTATTTTTTACCGATTTTTCTAATTTTTTCATAATTTTTGTAAAATTCGGCCCCTTCTTTATTTTATATATAATCTATTGTACTGGTGTTATAACTTCTACTTCCTTCAGAAATTAATGATTTTTCATTTAATTCATATAAATTTTTTTAATTCTAATTATCATTATTGTTTAATATATTTTTTCTTAATTCAGCTTATTTATTTTCATTTTCACCATCAGTTATCTAATATTTACTTTTATCTTAATTTATATTATTTTCTGTATTTGTAAATTTTTCACCTTATCCAAAGGTATTTATATTAAGTCCTATTGTTTTATCATTATTTTGGTCAAACATCATCTATATATTTTCCGAATCTATTTCGTTTTTTTAATTATTTTAATTTTTATCTTATTAGTTTAAATCATTTTTATCTTTATTTTTTTCATCATCTTATTTATCATTGTTTTCCTCTTCTTGAACACTAGAAAATTTTATTTTCATTTTTGATGATTTTTTTCTATTTCCACTACTATTACTATTTAATTGTTACTATTATTATTCTTATTCTTTTATGTCAGTTAATGGTTCATTAAAATTTTTCAAAAAATTATGAGTATTATACGATTATAAATCAAAGTTCATACTTGAAATTTTCAAAAAAGATTACTAACTTTATTAATTATTTGTTATTGGATTAAATTAACTAAATTGGTCTAAATGGTTTTAAGTTTTTTTGTTTTCGTCATCGGTCATATTTGTCTCTGATTCTTCGGAAAAACGTATTTTATTTAGCTTATTCATATTAATAATATCACTTTTTTTTTATTTTTTTATTATTTTTTTTTATAATGTCCTATTTATTTTTCTTATTTTATATTTATATTTAATTATTTTACCACTGTTTAAATATAGGAATAAAAAAATGGTATAAATAAAGAAAAATAAAATGAAATTATTAGAAGAATTCACATTGTTTTGCTTTTGCTTATTATTTAATAAAAATATAAACACATATCATTATATTTGAAATTTTAATTGTCCACAAAAATGAAAAACTAGTATATCAAAACAATTAATTTAAATTTTTATGTGTTATTGGGAAAACAAAATTTTTAAATATATTAAATAATAAAAATAAATAAATACAAAATTTAATAATAATGTTAAGCTTTTTTAAACTATTTAGTTTTTGAATATTTTATATTATATTAAAATTAGTAAATTTTAGATTAATTAGTTTTATAAGAAGTAACAAAATACATTTAAATTTGATTTAATTTAATAACATAATATATTTGATCTAACTTCCGATTAAATAATTTGAAAATATTATTATTAAAAATATAATATTTTAGTTTGAAATTTGAATAAAGAAATTTTATATACTTTTTTTATATTATGATCATTTTATAACTATTAGTTGTAATTCTCATTCGTTTTTATAACAAATAATTACATTACTTATAAAATAAATTATTTTATAAAAAAATAAAACTATAAATTTTATTAAAATTATATAGACTTGTAAAAATTTTCACTTTTATATTTATACTCAAATAGTAAAAAGAGACTATAATCATTAATTATTCAAAAATAGCTTAAATTAAATCATTTATTTTTTTTGTTATAATGAACGTAGTCGAATTCATTTCCATATCCGGAATCTTATTTGCTATTTCTTCCTTCTTTCAATTATTTTCTTATATAAGAGGTCAACAAAGTAATCATTTGAGCGAACCAGTACAAGTGCAAAAGATAAAGGCAGCACAACAAAAGGGTTTGGTAAATATAGGCTCCAAAGGCGATTTCAAAGTATTTTTGGTGATCATAATAAAGTTATTTATAGATGATAATGGGCCAAATAATAACTTTAGGATAAAGATAAACTCTACTCAAAAACCATCCAGAAATCATTTAGAAAACCAAATATTTAAACACAATTCCTCTGGAATACCATTCGCCCCAAGTTTTAAACATAACTAAAAATATGTCCCCAATATCGTGAATAATAAGAACAGCCACGGCCAAAATAGAGAAATTGAAATAAGCAGAGTAAAAAATCAAGGTAAAGGCCAACAAGTGGTGGGTCAACCATTCGAAATATCTATTTTCCAATTTTCTTCTAACAATAACCAAATCCAAAAGTCCCCAAGTGTGGTGTCCCAACTAAACAATCAAAAACCATTTAAAATATCCATAATATTCATCTTAAACAGGTAATCCGGGCCAAGCGTGCAAAACTCCTCTAGTAGCATTTCCATAAGTGTCTTCTGAAAAACTTAAAGGATACCAAGGAGCATCTTTAAAGCAAATATACCCGTACAAAGAGGTTCCAGTGTAGTAAATGAAGTCAAAAAGCCATTTTTGCACTTTTCTAGTGTGCAAATTTCTGACCTCTCCTTGGTATTAAGGTAAAATTCTCTTGTGAATGCAACTGTGCGTCGACCAGAAAAATATTTGCCTAATAAAAGTAAAAACTACAGTAAAAATTGCCCCGTAAAGCAAAAAGTCCCAGGGAACCACGTCGTGTCCCAAAGAAATTACTTCTTCTCTAAAACTTAACATGTCCCTTATAAAAAATGGAACCAGTCCCAAAACGAAATACGCAAAATATTTATAGATTCTTTCCCAATTAATTTTCGTTCTCCAATCAGCTGGAACATTTTTCTTAACCTAAGGCTTTTCTTCCTCTTATTATTACTATTACTATTATTATAATTCTTATTTTTTCACCTGTTCTTCGGTTTCAGGTACCCTTGTAGCAGCAGTGCTCATTTAATTTAAATTTATATCTATTTTTTTTATTTATATTATTATAATTCTTTTGTTTTTTTTTACAGAAAAAAAATAAAATAGTTATAATTTTTTTTAATTTTTTTTTTTTTTATTTTTATTTATTTTATTTGATTATTTTTAATGACTTCCCGAAAATACTCATTTACTTTCAAATATTATTAAAATATTGATCAAACATTTAAATAATTTTATATTTATTGTATTTATTCTTAATTTTATTTCATAATCATTTAAATATTCTGAATTATTACTTAATAATCTCTTATTACATTCTAACAATAATTAATAATAATTAATTTACTTTTAAATCAAAAAATTAATCATCCAATCAATTTAATTCTTACTCGGTCAATTTAAATTACCACCAAATTAATTTTTAATTTTTACCGCATTACAATAATTTTATATTCAACTATTTTCTTATACATAAACTTATTTTTTATTAAATGAGAGCAATAGAAAAATCAAATATTTCTAAAAATTTTAAATATTTTATAGTTTGTTAAAATAATAATACCTTAGAAGAATTTTAATAAATGTTATTGAAAACATTAAAATTCTTATGGCGTAATTTTTATATCTTCAATTATCTAAATCATTTATTATTGACATTTAAATATGTAAAACGTAAAAAATCAACAAAATTAATAAATAAAGTTTGATTTCAAAATATTACTCTTAAATATATAATATCAAATTTAGTAAAATTAAATTCAAAATTTAGTCATGATAAAAATTTTTATCATTTTAAAATTTATATTAATATTCTTTTTTAATTAAATTTTATAAATATTTTCTAATTTACAGTATTCTAAGAAAAACAACTACATTGTCATTAAGAGTTTTACTATAAATAAACATGAAAAAAACTTATATCACAATAAAAAATTATTTAGATATCCATTTTAATCACATAAGCATTATAAATTATAAATCAATTAGAATATCACTATATATTTAATAAATACATTTTTATTTTTTTTAGTTTAATGGCATTTTAAATTACCTAATAACTAACCACTTTTCAAAATTTATTATTGCTTTTTTTATAAAAACAATAAAAAAAATAATGTTATTAAAACTGTCTGTTCAAATTATCCTAAATCTTTATTGAGTTTATTATATTATAATGTGATTATTAATAATGAAAAATTTTTTTATCTAATATCGTATATTTCCCTTTTACTTTACTATAAATAGATATAAAATCATAAATTTTAATTATTTATGAATTTAATTCAGCGAAACTTTGTAGGCCAATCAAGCTATTGGATTAAAATTATATAAAATTAATAAATACAATTTGTAAATAAATTTAATTATAATACTATTTAATTCTATTACCCTCTCGTAGTAAAATTAAAATCTAATATATTTATTTTAGTATTTTATAAACTTTTATATCAATGATTTCACTAACTATCATAAATAAAATATATTAAAATTCCCAAAAATTTTCTAATAATAAAGAAAAATTGTTAAATGAATATGAACAATTATAAAATACTATAAAATATTTAGAAGATGTATCCCTATAGATATTTTTAATAAAAATAAAATATAATTACTAATTTAATTTAATTTTTTATAGATAATAAATTAATAATCAAATATGTTCATTTTTATATAAAGCTGATAAATATGATTAATAACTTTTATAAGTAAAAAAGAAAATATAATTAATTATTTTCCTGTAAAACTGATGATTTTTAATTTATATTATAGTATATATTTTATGAAATTAAAATTTGCTAAAAACAGTTTTACATTTCTAAAAATTATTATTTTATTTGTTTAAGAGGAATGTATTAAAATTTAAGAAATTTTAAATAAAAATTTATAAAACGTATAAAAGAAATAATATATAAACACATTATGATATTTATAAAAAATTAAATTTATTTTTTAGTCCATATTATAGAAGAGTGATTTAATAAAAAGAAAATATAAATTTATAAAATTTATTTTAAATACCCAATAATTTATTAAAATAAAATATTTTTATTCAAAATTAAATTAATAATAAATGATAAAAAAAGATATCCATACATGAAATTAAGTCATTATTTTTATATAACATTATGTTTATCCTAAAAATTTTGAAAAATAAAACTAAATCTTATGTTTTTATATTTTATTGTTTTTTTTTTAATTTATAGTGTTTAAATTAAATAAATACAACTTATTATTTAATAAAAGTTATAAAAATTTTTAAGAATAATAAACTATATATTTTAATATTTATTGTTTTTAATTAATTTACAATTAAAATTGTTTAAAGATATTTTTTTTTTAAAAAATTTAATTTTTCCAGTAAAAATAATTTAAATCTATTATAATATTAAACTCAATTAATTAAAAAATCAAATTTTCAAAAATTTTAGATAATAAAATAAGAAATTCTTAACACCAAATAAAATAAAACAAAAAATTCTTCTTATAAAATAATGTACTAACATTAATAAATAGATATTAAAGATGCAATTTATTATTCATTAAAAGAAAAACCTTTATATGAGCTATCTCCCTAAGACTATTTAAGTATATTAGAAAATAAATATTTAATATTTGAAATTATTTTACTTAATAGTAATAAAAATTTTAATTAATATTATAAAGAATTTTCAGAAATGGAATACTTTTTTTTTGAAATGACCAAGTAATTTTTAAGAATAGAAGGAAATAAAGCATCTAATCAAATTTCAGAATAGTATAAATATACTCAAAATAATATAATGACAAATTTCATTTAAATAAGTTTATTATTTTTTCTAAATTCCTTAATTTTTATTTTAAAAATGTTTATTAAAAATTTGAAATTTGCTAATAAGAAATTAAAATTTTAATTTAAGTTCTTAACAATATGCAAAAGGAGAACATGTATTATTAAAATCATTTAATCATATTTAAAATACATCTTTAAACAAAGTATGCTTTATAATAAATTTAGGAAAAGTTTTTAACTTATCGGATGGTAGAAAATATTTAAAATTTATGATTATAATAAAAAATAAATATACTTACAATATAAAACTCCATAATTTATTAAAAAATTTTATAATTTAATTAGATAGGATAGGTTATGATTTTTTATAGTTTTTGAAATTATTATGTGTTGATTTTCCGAAATTATTGGTGATAAATACTTTAAAACTTATAAAAAATGATTAAACATCAAATGAAGTAAAATACATATTATATTATTTTTTAATATCTCTATATAGCAATAATATATGAAATAATAATTTAAATCATTTTTAAATTAATTAGAAATTAAAAATTAAATAATTATATAAAATACGTTATATATATATATTAATTTTTCATCAAAATATAATAGGATGAAATTTTCTAATACAACTTTTCAGGAGAAAACTTTATAAGAAGTTTATATATAAATTTCGTTTATGAAAAATTTTTGAAATTTGTATCGGAAGAACTTAGTAAAAATTAAAGCGTAGAAAATTTAGGCAATAAGATATTGGAATATTACAAATCAGATAAATTTAATCTAAACGAAATGCCACCTTTACATATAATATTTATGGTTCTTCTTAAAAATACAGTAAATTAATTAAAATAAAATTTATTTTGTTTATTTATTATTACAATAATTTTATTTAAGAATACTAACCAATTACTAAAAACCTAAGCACCTATTTAGCCATTTTTTGAATAATTTATGATTACTAAGCTAAAATGTAAATATAAATTTATATATTTTATCTAACAATTAGAATTTAAATAATTATATGTTTATTAAAAATTTAAAATAAAATTATGATGTGTAATATTCAATTGTTTTTTAAAAACTTAAAAGCTGGAAGTATAACTTATGATTAATTTTTATTTGGCTTATTTTCCAGTAAGTCATTGTAAAAAAAAATTGACTAGATGTTAAAATAAATAGAAAATATTAATAAAAGATAAGAAGATTATTTAAATATAATAAATGAAAAACCTGAATAGCAATTTTAATTTTTAGAAGAAAATGTGTCTACTAAAAAAAAGTCTAAGAAATGAATTATTAAAAAATATAAATTCGACTTTTTTTAAAAAAACTATGCATAAATAATATACATATATTTAAATTTAATTTGAATATATATATATAATTTAATAGTAATTTTTATTTATTTAATTAATTAATTATTTTTTTATAACTTATATAAAAAACCAAATAAAATTATTTTTAGTTTTCTTATAAAATTAGAAATTTTTATATAAAAAATTAATTTAAATATATTATGATATTGTTTTTATATAATTAAATTTTATGAATAAATTTATTAATTAAAAAACTGTACAATTTAATAAAAATTTATTTAAAGATATATACCATACGATTTTTTATAAAAAATTTATAATTTTTTTTAAAAATACTTATAAAAAATAAATAATGAAAAAAATTCTCTCTTATTTTTAAATCACTCTTCTTTAAACTTAAACTTTTTAAAAGCTACTAATTTACATTCACAGAAATAAAAAACTAAAATAATTAAATCTCAATTAATAATTATCAATTATTTCTTTGTTCACTTTTCTCATTTTTCTTATTTATTTTACAAACTAAAAATAAAATTACCTCAAAAAAAATAAAAAGAAAATAAAATTATAAATTATTATTATCATCATTATTATCTATCATTTATTAGAAAACACGAATAAATATAAGCAAAAAACTTTTAAAAAAAGAATCTCCACCCTATTTATAAAAAGTAAATGTAATCCAGAAATCAATAAAATTCCGTAAAATAAATAAGAAATAGAAAGATTGATGAAAATTAAAATCATGATTCGCAACAACAATATTCATAGAATTCAAGGCAAAATAATTAATTTTAAAAATTGAGAAATAAATATAACAACCATTAAAATTTAGCAACCACAAAAAAAAGAAAAGATGATGATTATTATATTAATAAATTGTAGTAAATAAAATATATACCTAACCACGTTAATAATTTGGCTGGTGATAAAACATTTTATGATGAAAATTCAGAAATATCAATCATTAAACCTGAAAATCACTTTTGTACCAATTAAAATAGTGCATAAATGAAAAAATCGGTAATTTATTAGTTTATATCCGATTCATATTAATTTATTTTAAGATATGTATAGCTAAATAACAAAATAGTAATAAATAAATTTTTTAAATTTTAAAAATTAGTCGAAAATATTAGGGCCATATAATAACAATAGCAAAAGTCCGCAAAAAAATAACAATGCTACAAATAAGGTTGAAATAATCCACAGATAGATTTATAATAAATAAAGGTCATTATATGAATCAAAAAATTAAAAAATAAACGATGAATCACCCTTAGCTGAATTGGTTTTTAAAGTTTCACCTTTATAACGTAATAAAAAAAATCAAAATATACAATGAAAAATTCTAACATATTATAATTAATAAATTTAAGTATACTCATTCTAAAATGAAAAACTAAAATTGACTCTTTTTCATTTTTAAAAAAAAATATATTGATAGTGTTAATAAATTAATAAATTTCAGTTTAATAAGTGAAAAATCCATTTATTTATTGTGTTATTTAATTTATATTCTTAAAAAAATAAAATAAAATGACTTTAATAGCTTTATACTAATTTAAACTCAATAGTTCTAAATAAGTTTAATTAATAAATTTATGATAAATTTATTGGCTACTTAATTATCACCAAGTCCAAATACAAAGAAAAAAAAATTTTAAATATAACAAATAATCAAAACCAATTTTAAATAATATGTTATTTTTTTTAATATAATATTTTATTTTTTTTAATATAATATTTTATTATATAATTATTTAATTAATTTAAATAGATGAAGATTAATTAGAACTGAATAAAACCATGACTGTAATTCTGAACGGTGATAATTAAGTTCCTAATGATATATCTTAGATCTCACAATTTAATACAGCACCTCATAATTAAATATTAAGTTGTAATAATATTTTAAGTAATAATAACATATTTGGTAACGATCCACACGAAAGTAGCATGTCTATTTTAGAAAATATACCATAAGAACCTATTATTTCAAATGAAATTCAAAATTTTTTGCTAAATCAGAGTCTTTATCCTAGTAAATAATAAAAGTAAGAAAGAAAAATTTTAGACATATTACTGTCAATTAAATAATTATATGATATGATTCCAATACTTTATGACAAAAATAATGACGTATTAGAAAATGAAAAACTAAACTCATTTACATATTATATAAGTTCTTTAATGATAGTTGCGAATTTTCCACAATTAATAGATGAGATATCTATTTAATACAAAGATCATTATCTTCAAAGTTATAAACTAATATAATACTATTTTGAACATTTAGAAAATTCACATAGCATAAGTGTAAAAAATCACTAAGAAAAAAAAGTTTATCTACCTCCACTTAAAAAATAAAATAAAAATCAAAAAACTTTAATTTTTGACCTCGACGAAACTCTTATACATTGTAATGATAGTATAAAAATCCCAGGCGATACCATAATTGAAATACCCATAAAAAACACAAAAATAAATGTAAGTATTTAATATGAGTATTTTTTATTTTTTAAATAATTAAAAAATAAATTATCCAATTTTTTTGTTTATAAAAAATAATACAATTTTTAGAACATTTTTTAATTTTGAATAAATAATATTTATTATATTTATTAAATTTTTTATTTTTAAATAGGCTAGTATTAATGTTAGGCCGTATGCAAAATAAATTTTAAAAAATCTCTCACGTCATTTCGAAATTATTGTATTTACAGCATCTTAAGGTATATATGCTAATGCCGTAGTAGACTATTTAGATCCTAAAAAATAATATATATAATACAGATTTTTTCGAGAAAATTGCATATAATATGAAAAAATGTATATAAAGGTGAACTATTTATATATTATAAAAACATTATTAATATTTAATTAAATAATTATTAATAAGTTTTATAAAAAAAAACTTTTATTAATAGAATTTAGACATATTCTAAAATAGAGATCCTAAAAATCTTATATTAGTAGATAATAATTGTTTTTCCTTTTGTGCTAACCTAGACAATGGTATACCAATAGTTCCATTTTATGTAATAAAATTAAATTTTATAATTTAATAAAAATTGTTCAACAAAGAATATAATTTTTTATATTTAAAATGTAAATTATTTATAGTTAAATTTTAGAAATATATTTCATTAAATTATTTATCTATAAAAAAGAATGATAAAAGTGATAGAGAACTTGAGTATTTAGAAAAGTTTTTATTAGATCTAAAAAATTGTCCCGATGTTAGAGAATATTTAAGAAATATATTTTAATATGATTAATACAAGCATTATTCATTATCAGGGTAGTTACTTTAAAATTTGTATTCCAAATTTTGATTTTTTAATTAAAATTGAATGGGAGAAAATTAAATAAGTTTAAAAATAAATTATATTAAGTTTTAAAAAAGTGAATAACTAAAAGCAATAACTTAAAACTATAAAAATAATTTAATAATAATTATATTGAAAATAAATTTTAACTTTATTAATTATTTTAAATATATTGTTTTATTAATAAAATTTATTATTTATTATTTATATTTATAAAATTTATTACTTACTTATTATTAAACATATATTAAATATAAATTATAATGTATATGAATTAATAACAGAAAAAAAGTTATGAAGGATTATATTTTTCAATATAAATATTAAAATTGTAAAGAAAAAAAAAGATGACAACATTTTTGATTTTATTTTTTTAAATAGGGATTACAAATATAAACTAAAAATTGAATTAAATATAAATATGTATGTATATATATAAATACTTTTATGTATAAATAGTATTTTAAATAAAAATAGTATAAATAAAAAGAATTTTCTCGATATATAATTAACATAATTAAATTATGAGAAAACCCTTTATTTATTTTTAAATTATCAACTTATATCTTAATTTTTTAGGTTGCATTATTATCATCATTTAAATTATATTAAAATATAATTTATTAGGCTTTCATTCAGTTTATTATTAAATTTGAACATAATTAATTATTTTTGAATAACAATAGCGATCATTAGACAAAGATAGATAATTATTGTTATTATTATGATTAAATATTATTAAATATATAAATTATTTTTATTATTATGTGTAATTTGTTTAATTCTTCATCCCATTTTTATAAATATTAATTAATTTTGATATTAGATAAATTTATAATTTTTATTATCTTTATTTTTATAAAAACACTTCTTATTATGCAAAAGCCATAACAAAAATCTGATTCCAGAAGTCATATATATTATTATTTTACAATTGTAAATTAACGACTTCTCTAAAGCAAATTTTGTATTCTAGCGCCTAAGCAATCAATAAGTAAAGCCAGAAAAAAGCAAGTAAAATCTTATAAATAACAGGCTTTATTAAAAGTTCATTTTCGTTCATAAAACACACATTCACAAATTTTCAGAAAATAAGTTTAATTTATTTTATTCTTAGTTGTATTCTTCTTCAGATACCAATAAATTATATTCAATTAAGTCTAAAAATTCAACTTCCATTTTATTTAAATCTTATAATTTAATTCCTCCCACTTTGGCATAGTATACATTTTGGTAATTATTGTCATTGGAAAATTTAATTGCGGTCAAAACGGCAACGAATAACAATCTAAATAATTAAAAAAAAATTAATAAAATTTGACTAAAATTATTACGTTTTTTCTTATTTAATTTTGTAAATCTCGAAATCAACATCTACAATTATTAGTTCATTATTATTTCTCGTTATTAAAAGTGCATCTTTTATGATTTTTAAAAAATTGGCAATTTTTTTTTTTTTTAATTTTTAAGTAAGTTTATTTGTATTTTTTTTTTTTTTAACTTCTCATAATCATCGCAGTAAGATACTTTTTGTTCCTTTACGATCTTTGAAAAAAATTCACACACACACAATTATAATAAACAAAAATGACGACCTTTATCTCGAAATCACTAGAGACACAATGGTCGTCAAAATTTGTTATTATTATTGTTATTTTTTTCTTCTTACTAATTTAATTTTTATTATTATTATTTTTTATAACTATTCTTGGAATTTTCACACTAATCCATTAATTAATGTTCCAAGATAGCATATTTATTAATAATAACATATGTGTGTGCAAATTTTTTTTTTTAATTTTTTTTAATTTTTTTTTTAAAGAATCGTGTTTTTACATAAGCCATTAGTAGATACCCAAACTACTGGCGGCAAATGTTGAAAATGTGTATTATGTATCTTACGCCTATGAGAAAATTGACCCCATGCTTCAAATTTTATGCTTTTTTATTTTTTTTTAAAAATTTTTCAAGGTCATCGCAAAATCTATAGTAGATACCCTAAACTACTTTTGATTAAGCTAACTTGCAAGAAATTTGTTTTATTTTTTTTTTAATAAATTTTTTTAATTTTTATTGCCTTTTTTAATCATTTTTATTTTTAATTTTAAATTGTACTGCTTAATATTTAGTTTAGTTTTTATTAATTTATTTTTTTTGTTCCTAATTTCGCCTAATTTAATTGTTTGTTTTTATGTGTGCGTAGGCTTATTAGTTTTTAAATGAGTGATTTTAATTAATTAATTAATTTTTTGAAGAGACTAATCTTATATACACTTAATTGTATAAATTTATTAATCCCTTGTTAATTTATAATTTTCTTTCAAATTATTCAATTAACTAATTAATTAATCAATCGGAAACAACTCATTTAATTAAAGAGAGAGAACAATTTTTAACTAAAACTAAAATACTAAGAGAAAACAAAAAGATGCAAAAACAAAATCAATTTTTTTTTATTTTCTTGGAATTTGTAATAATGTATGTTGAAATAGGGATTTCCATTATTTTATTTAAGGTTTTTTAGTTACCTATGAACTGTAAATGGGGTCAATTATATATTGCTTTAATTTTTGGCAACAATTCTTTCCAAATATATTAATGCTGTAATGAAATAATAATTTTCATTAATAATAGCAAATTTTTTTATTCTTTCCATATATTTTTCAAGGGTAATTTTAGGAATATTTTCAGATTAAAATGAGGAGCCCTCTTTTTACTCACTCATTGATGTTTTTTCTGATTCATTATTTTAATTTTATTATATATTTTATTATTATTCATTATTATTATCATTTAATTATTATTATTTATTTAATTCAAATTTCTCAGCTTATTTATTTAAAATGTAGGCAATTGTTTCAATTATTCTAGGATTTTCTACAATGACTTCAATATTTTCTTATTTATTTTAACAATTTTCATTAGATTAGTTATTTTAGGTAGATTGGTGGGGGGCTAATTTTTCAGTCATTTTTTATATATTTTATTGTGTGTGTGTTTTTTTTTTTTTTTTTTTTTTTTAAATATTATGTATTATTTTTATTTATTTATTTACCTTTTAAAAAATTAAATGTTAAGCCTAATAATGATTGATTATTAGATGTTCTTAATAAATTTATAAATTTTACAAGATATATATACGAATTTATTAATTTATTTAATTAATTAATTCATTGGCATGATAGCCTTTAATAAATTAATAATTTCATCACTTTTTATATATGAATAATTAATTAAAAAAAAAATTAAAAATTATTTGTTCAAGGCTTGGAAATAGCTAAGTTTATAGAATCTTCTAATTTTCTATCTTGAATAAATCACAACTTTCCTTAATTAATCATCATACTATACCATCATTTTAAATTATTGACATTCTTAATTTATAAAATTATTAATAAACTAATAATTTCCAAGTTTTTCATCTGTTCCAAAAAATATAAAACACGTAGATTTTAAATAAATTTTGAAACAATAATTAATTATAACCATTAATAAAATACCATATTTAAATCAATTGTAAATTCAATAATTTTTATATTAAATAATAATTAAATATAAGTTTATAAATACAATTAATTAGTAAAAACCAGTAAAATTTATAAAATATAATTGAATATATATATATTAAAATATAAAATATTTATTCAAATTGATGTTTTACAATTAGATAAATATCTAGATTTTTAAATATTTTAAACCTTTTATGTTGGAAATAATACGATAAGATTCTTATTTTGGTATAAAGTAAATTGAAAAAAATACACTTTTATAATTAATTATATAGTAAGAACAAGCAGTTTATGGTAAAATTTATCATAAAAATTAATGAATACTATAAAATTAATGATAAAAACTACCAAATTTATATAAATTTACAAATAATTCAACGAATCTTATAATTAATAAATAATTAAAAAATATTTATAATTTTATCAATAGATCTATAAATAATAAATGATATTCATCAACTAAATATAAATCATTCATATTCATGAAAACTTTAATTAAATTAAATTACATTCAATTTATTCTTATATAAATTAATTATATTATAATTTAATAAATTTTTAAAATTAATTTAGTAATTATATATTTTTTAATATTTACACAAAAAAAATACATATAAATATATTAAAAAACTTATATATTCTTAAATAATAAAAAGAGATTGTATCATCTATAATTATATTTTATCTAATTGATACTCAACTTGCAAAGATTTATAAAAGATTTTTATATATAATTAAAAATTTTTTTTCATTTTTCAAAAAATTGAAAATAAATAAATAAACAAATATCATTTTTATTTAATAAATTATTCCCTAAACACTGTAAATTTTTAAGATATCATATTTTAAAGATTTACTTCATTAATTTCTTTTAAGCTTTATAAATATTATTGATTAATTGTATGCATTTACTTTTAAGAATTTAACCCAAAATTCATTAAAAAGTCTAAAATCTCATTTTAATGAAGCAATAATTGTTGATAAAAGTGAGGATTATCTATTTAATAAATCCAATTTAAATCCTAGTTTTCTTCTAAAAATCTTTTCTAAATTTCTCTAATTTCTCTTTTTATTCTAAAAAACTCTATATTATAATTATCACTATTATTAATAAAATTTATGTTTATATCTATATCATTATTATCTTTATTATCAATATCCTAAATATCTTATTAACTTTATTTTTAATTTTAGCTATTTTCTTCTAATTACTGGTTAAAAAATCTTTTTTATTATAATTGCGATTATTAATATTTATCTTAATTATTTAAATGCATTTATTTCTGTTAAAATTAAATCTTTTATTATTACTATTTTATTTAAATACCTTAAAGTTATCTTTATAACCTTTAAATTTTACTTTAAATTTCTTTAAACTAGCCACTAATTTATATAACATGCTCTAAATATAACATAAATTGATTTTAAAAAAATTGGTTTTTAAAGCTACTCTTATTTCCATCATTTAAATCCTAAATAGTCCATTTTAATTCTGGCTAATTTTTTTATAATTTTATAATCCCCATTTTAAACTATTCGAGTGTATTTTTTATAAAAAACCTTTCTTTATTAACAATTTCACAAAAATATTTAAATTCACTCGAGTCCTTATAATTACTCCTTTTTTCATTTTCGCCCTAAATTTTAATTTCATTTGCAAAATTCCATACACATTTTATTATTAAAAATGCCACAATTGGACTCTATTTTGAAATTTAAAAATCAACTATATTATAGAGTACGTTAACCCCAAAATCTACCAAAATTTTTTATTAAATCAAATCTTATAGTATCTTATACATTTACTCTTTATAATTAATATCATTATTTTTAATTTACTACACTTATAATTAATTTTATAACTATTACTAAAAATTTTATTACTATTACTATTCTTTTCCTTTACAGTTTGAAAACTGATTTTATACACTATCATTCAAATTTAGCCCTCTTTTACTATTAGAAATATTATCATTAGAAACCTAATTTTATAACTAGTTTTAATTTTTGTTAACATTTTAATTATTTAAAACCTAAATTCCTAAACCCTTTTTCTTTTAACTGCTAAATTTTCTATCCTAATTTTTCTAATTACTATTACTTTAAACGTTTAAATAATTATTATTAACTTATAAATCTAAGTTTTCCCTCTATATTTTTTATTACTAGCTAAATTTATTTATACTTTATAAATTTTCTTATATATATTAGTATTATTATTGTTCTTCATTGAATTATTTAAAATCTTACTTTCCTTTATTTTTTTTATTCTCTTACTAATTAACTGATTTAATTTATGAAGATTCTTACTAAAATTAAGGTTATTCTCTTTAAAAATCCTAAATTTAATCGTCAAATTATATTAATTAAAACAATTAAGGCCAATCAATTCTTTTTTTTTAGTCTAAAACCAACATAGCTCTAAGCAAATCTTCCGTATTTTTAGATATATTATTTATATGCCTAGGAATTTTTAGCTATTTATTATCAATTACATTAATTAATTTAGCTATACTACTTTCTTCAAACGGACAAAAACCAAATAAACATTCAAAAAATACCACCCCTAAAGACCATATATCAGCTTTTGTATTATAGCTTTAGCCCTTTAATATTTCAGGCGCCATATAAATAGGTGATCCTTTTAAAAAAATGTAAATTTTAATAAATAAAATATGGTATCTTTTTTGAATTCTTCATATATAAATACATTATACTAATTTTTAAATATTAGCTTTAATTTTTATATTCTTTAGTTACCTACCATAGTTTATGTCATATCTTTTTAAGTTTCTAAGGACTTGCAAAACCCAAAATCTGCAATTTTCAAAACCCCATCTTAAAATAAAATATTACTTGGCTTCAAATCTCTATGTAAAATATTTTTCTAGGCCAAAGGTCTAAATGCAAACAACATTTAACTTAAATAACACAAAGATTATTCCTCACTCAAAAAATTTTTTTTTTTAATTTCATCTTCCAATGTTTACCCATTACAAAACTCATATACTAAATACATATTATTCGTAGTTTTTAACATTTCAAGAAATTTAACTACATGCTAATTATCTATTTTAGAAAGTGTCTGAATTTCATTCATTGTAAATTCACTTAATTTTGGCACTTCTTTAAATTTTTATAATGGAATCACTTTTACAGCTACAATTTCGTCATTTTTCATATTTCGAGCCTTATAAACTTTTCCATATGAGCCACTGCCAACTATTTCATTTAATATATAATTTTCTATGACTTTACTCATATTTTATAATTTAAATAAATTTATACTTATTTTTTAAATTTTTTGTAGATTTTATAGTCACAAAAGTAAAAATATTAATTTTAATTATCTGTAATTTTTATTTTCTTTTCTTATTTTTGTTTTATTTTTTCTTTTAATTCGTAAATTAATTTTTGATTATTTAAATTAAAAAATTAGACTAATAAATAAATTAAATATTATGACACAACATTTTTTATTTTATTAAAACAAAAATTCAAAAATCGCTTTCTAAATTTTACAAGAACAACATTTTTCCTGAATTACGATAAAAATATAAAGAATATTAAAATTTAAAAATGAAACTGAAACCTTAAGTTTTATAAAATTAATGTACATATATATATATTATAGACAAATTAAATTATTAAGAGTAAAAAATACAAAAGATAAAATGTCATTTAAAATATTCCTCATTATCACTATTCTAATTTATTTCTTCCTTAATTTAATTTTAATAGTTACTATTCAAATTCTAACTCCCAAAATTTTTAATATATTAACCCTAAAATTATTCTTATTTTTTTTCGTTTTATTATTATAATTATTCTTCTTCTTCTAAATCCTTTTACTATTTTATTTATTATTTTTATTTTTCTTACAAAAATTTCCACTTTTTAAAATTACTCTATACAATTTAAAAAGTTTACTCGCTCATAATATAATTTTAAGCGAAATTAGCCTACATACTTCCTCTAGACATATTTTTTTAATACGCATCTATCATTTTTTAACAAATTTCCAAAGCTTTTTCCTTTTAATTCATAATTTCATAACAAAAAACAGAATAATTAAGTCCCACTCCCAACCGAAAATAATCGTTACTTTATAAAAATTATTCGCTCAATTCAAAACACTATTTATAATTATTCAGTGCCTAATTTGCAGCATTATTAAAAACAGCACCATTACTTATTTCCGCCAAATATCTGTAAAAATCTGCCTTATTTTATAAATAAAACATTTTTTCTTCCATGTTATTAACTTTATTTATCAAATATGTGTCAATCAAATCTATTGCCTCATTACAATTTTATTATATTTCTTATTCTATTATATCTATTTATTTTTAAATCATTTGCTGATATTTGAGTCCTCTTTTTTCTTCAAAATTTTATAATTTTTTACCATTACGCCACTAATTTCTATTTTAACATAAATATTTTTTAAAAATCTTTTGAAATAAAAGTTAGTATTAATTTTCCAAACCCTAATTCTATTATATATAGCTTATTATATAATTAATGGCCTCTTTACATCTTTAAGATTCATAACATATTTCAGCCATAAATAAACATTGGTCTATATCTAATTTATTACTTAACATTTTTTATTTAATTAATTAATTATTATTATAAAATTTATGTTTTATTAATTTTAATATAGTATATGGCTAAACCAATAAAAGTTATTCAAATACTATAATAAATTAAAGTTATTATTTATTCTATAAGTTTTGTCAATATATAAAAGACATTGATGATTATAAATGTTCATATTAATTAATTAACGAAATCATTAAAAAACCTAAAAAAATAAAAATAAATATAAAAAATAAATAAAATATAAAATGGATTAAACTAAATAACCCTAAATTAAAGACTCAAATTAAAATTTTAATAATAAAATAAATTAATTTGAATAACTAATTTAAAATTTAAATACAAATGAAAAAATATAACTTTTGAAGATAATGAATGACTATAATTTATTTAGTTAAAATTTAAGAAAATCAACTTTAAAATCCATTTATAATAAAATCGATATTTTTGTTGAATAAATAAATAAAAATTAAGAAAAAAATGATTTTAAAATTCCTATAGAAAAAATGAAAGGCTATTTTGCAGATCTTCTAAAGTTCCTAGAAAATGTAAAGTATCAGCAAAATTATTTTGAATATTAATTTAAAAGTATATACATAAATATAAAGATATTATAGTATATTTTATTTTTAATTTTATTAGCCCGACATAATAAAAGATAAGAAATAAATTGAAATTCTAGAGGTAAATAATTATATTTAAAAAATAGATTATAATTCATTTAAATTAATTTTTTTAATAAATAATTTATATTAGAAATAAAAAAAGTAATTGCTAAAGAATACCTAAAAAATTCTTTAATAAAATAATTAGAATATTTCACAATATCACCTATCAATAAATTTCACATGCATTAAGGACGCAATTAAAAATGATATATAACTTATTAAAAATAAAGACATATCTGACTTATAATATAAAAATTTATTAACCAAAAATTTACACTAAATAGGAATTTTGGGTAACTAATTATTTTAAATTTAATTTAGTTTTTTTATTAAATATTATTCACATTTTTTTATTATTTATTTTTTTAAAATTTAAGGAAAAAGAAATTGTGGTAAAACTTTTATAACTTAAAAATTGACAAATACTTAATTACACTAAGGTTTAGATCAAAGTACCAAAGGACTTAATGTAAATTTAAAATATTAATAACAACTAATAATATTAACTCATATTTTCAAATTTATGTTTTAAATATCAATTTTAATAAAAAAAAAAAAAAAAATTTTTTCAGATCCTGTTTACAGATGATTTCAGAATAATTGATACACAAGGCTAAGGTGATACTTTATAAAATTTCGCAAAATTTTAAGAATAGCTACAAAAAATGAAAAAACTTAGAAAATAAGGAGAATATTTAGAATTATAACAAGCAAAAATATAATTAGATGATATTAGAAAAAATGTAATTACAAATAATAATGATAATTTTAAAGATTCATTTTAAAAATTTTTGCTTATAATAACCAATAATTTAATATTATTTTTTAAAGATATTAGAATAATAAAAACAGGACTTCCTAAACCAATAAGCAACAGAGGATATCATTTAAGATTTTCTATTAAAAAATAGGTAAAAATTATGTATCTCTTAAAAATAATTTTATGGACTTTTATAAAAAAATACTTTTTAACTGATATTTTACTATTTATAAAAGCGAAGTTATATTTCTTTTAGTTTCATAACTAGACTTAGAAAATATAAAAATTATTGAAAAAATTAAAAAAATTTAAGCTCAGCAACAAATAAACGAATTTATAGTTATACACAATTATAAAAATATTTCAGATTATACCTAACTAAAAAATATAATTAAAAATGATGTTTTGCCAAACTTTTGTATCTAAGGTAAATAAATATAAATATTATTTAATAATATTTTAATCAAATTTACAATATTTTAAATATTTTTATTAATATAGATTTCGATATTGAAACATTCAATCCCAATTAAAATAGTATTGTATATTTAAAAGATTATGGCGAAGATTATTTTAATGGAGAAAATAGTTCAAATTTAAAAATAAAAGCCTCTCATTATTTTTTACTTAATGACTATGACTGTGCTGATTTTAATAAAAAAACAATTGAAAATATTGAGTTAAAATTACTTAATAGTATTAAAAACATGAAAAAAGAACTAAACTTTTTCAGTATTTTTAATGAATTCCTCAATAAAAATTTATATAAGTACATTAATTTAAAAGAAATTTTGGCACAAAAAAAAGCGTTAAATGAATAATTTGACTATAAATTTTAACATGATGAACTTAAAAATGTAATTTTTAGTCCATAACTTAAAGAAAATATAGAAGATATCATATTTTTAGATATTTATAGAGATTACCTCGGAATTTCTAGCAATTCTCAATCCGGAAAAGATTTTATTCCTCAATATTAAGTTTACAAAACTGAAAATATGTGTATAGTGGATTTATAAATACCCTATATTAAATATTTAAAAAGATAAGAATGTAAAGATGGATCTAATAGATTAAGTAATATTATATCAATAAGATATTTTATATTTTCCTTATAATTTTATTTTGGACTTATATAATTTATATTTAAAAAAATAAATAAAATAAATACATTTATTAATTTTTTAATTTTTGTAGTCAAATATAACATTATAACTGATTCCAGTGAAAACAGAGACCATAGATTTTTATGCATAGAAGGAGAACACGATAAAGAAAAATTTTTTGAAGGTCAAAAAGAAGTTTTTGGTGGTATAGATATCTAATTGTGTGATTTAAAATTCTAAAATAGTAATACAGGAATTAAAATTGGAAGTTTCAAAGCTAAAATCCCAATTTCAGATATAAAAGATAGTATAGATAAAAATTCTATTTAAATTCAAGAAACCGGGGGAGGAACTATTCTTATTAAAATCCCTTTATAAAGAGACGATGATTATGACTTCACAAAATCTGAAATTCTTGGATGATTTAATTATAAAAAAAAGATAAAATATGATTCTAATTAAAGTTTATAAAAATTTATGACAATTATACTAAATTTTATATATAATCTTATTATATAAATATTGATTATAATTTATTGTTATTATAGCATTAATAGTTATTATATATTTATAAAGTATCATATATTTTCCATACATAAGTCTGGCATATATATAAATTTTCTTTGAAATTTTAGGTTTATTTTATATAAATTTAAAATTTTTTATTTATATTTTATTTTTTTGAAAGATTTAAATGAAATATCAATTAAATACTTCATTTTGTAAGTAATCATTTTTATTATTAATTTATATGTTTCATTATTAAAATTGTATTAAAATTCTTTTAATTTAATCATTTAACTTAAGTGTCAAATAATTACAAATATTATTCATCGTTATTATCACTATCAAAAGCATAATATTATAAACCCTAATTCATACTGTCCTAGGTATTTATATCTGTACTTATCTATTCATCTTAAGTTTTACTATTATTATTCACATTATTTGACCTATTTTGATTATTACTATTATTCATAGACCCGAAATTACTAAAACTTTAATTAAGATTATTATTTTAATGACATTGCTTTTATTTTCCTTCAATTTACAGCTCATTTAACAAAATTTCATAAACAAATTTTGGCATAACTTTATCTTTTATTTTATTTTTACTCTTTTTTCCATCCAAATACTAAAACTTTCCTTCCAGTTTCTTATCCTAAATTTCATTCTCTATTTTATTTAAAGTCTCAAAATACTATCCATCCTAAAATGTGTGACCATCTTATTAAAGTCCCTCTTCTTTATTATCATATAATTAATATTAATATCCACACTATAATTATAAACCCTATTTTATTAAAAGACTTTTCTTTTTCTTTTAATTTTATTTATATTACTATTCTTATTCCGAACCTTCATCTTCTTCTGTATCCCCTAAACTACTCTAAGAAGAAGTACTTGAATCAGAATTTCTACTAGATCTTTCTAAATTTTAAAAATACTAATACTAATCAAATTATTATTATAGTTCAAATTCATTAAAATTTAAATCATAATTATCATTCTAATTTAAACAAATAAAGTCTTCCATAAAGCTTTCTCCTTTATTCTTATCAATTTAATTTTATTGTAAAGGCATCTATTATTGTTAATTATTATTATTATTGTTGTGCTATTATTACTATTATAGTTATTATTACTATTAAATAATTTTTAATTATTTTTGTTTTTTCTTTATCATAGTATTTTTTTTACACTCTTCTTCATCTTCATCTGTGTCGAAATCTTAATCTTCGTCATCAAAAAAGTCTTCCTCTTCTTCCTCATCCAAAAAACTATTATTTTTCTTTTTTCCATATTTTTAATCCTTAAAATCCCCTATAAAAACCTGTTTTTTCACCTAAATTTTTTCCATAACTTGCAATTATTTTGCATATTTCAAATCATTTTCTTCATTTAAATAATCAACCATATCTTTAAAAGTCCATTTATTTGGCGAAAAATTATATAAAAATTTTAATTTCTAATTAAACTCTTCTTTGCTCAAATAATCACATCTCCAAACCAGTTACCTTAACTAATCCTTCATAACAAAATCATCACAAATTTACTACTTTTATTCCTCTTCTTCTTCTTATTCTTCCTTTTATCTCATATCTTAATTTTATAAAATTTTAATATCTTTTTCTAAAATATTACAAACCTAATTATTATCATTATAAGATAAATTTTAATCCAAATTTTAATTTAAATTTTAACCATCATCTTTATTTTTAAAATTTTCTTTATTATTATTATCTTTAAAATTTTCATCATTATTATTATTATCATAGCTATTTTATATAATCTTTTATTATTTTTTTTCACTTGATATTTAATTTTCACCTGTATCATCTGCTTAATACTTTTAATCGTCAAACAAATTTTATTATACTTATTATTATTATGATTCAGTTTGTGACAAAAATTTATTTTAATTTACATTTTAGCTATTTCCTCTTTCTTTTTAAATTTATGAAATTTCCTATTTTTAACAACATTTTTCAGATTAAGGATTTTAAAAACTTTTCTAAACTTATTAATCTTACTATTATATCATAATATTATAGGTTTTTTATTGCTAATTAATTTCTTCGATTTGTTCATTTATTAACTAATCTTCAAATTTACTGTTCTCGAACTGTGAAAATTAAGCGCTTTTTTTAGGCTGAGGACTACCAAACATGTTAAATTAATCGGAGCCTTCTTTTTTTATTTATATTAAATTTTTTTCTTGATCTTTTTTTGCTTAAAATTTTTACAAAATTTAATTAAAATTATCACATTTTTCTTAATTATTTTAATTATCAATACCAGACATTTATTTGTAATTTTCAAATTAATTTTCTATCTTTTAACTATTTTATTATGAAACTTGAGCGCCATTTTCACTGCTGTTAGAAAAGATTTCTTCCATTAATTGTTTAATTATTTTCTTATGTCGAAAAATGTAGATTTTTGTTTTGTTTTTTGCCGCGAAAGTTTTTATTTATTTTTTTATTATTTAGTTTTTTAGACTTTAAATTTCCCTTTTTTTTCTTTTATTACACAAGCTAATTCAAATTAGTTTTATTTATTTTATTTTTATAAATATTAGTAATAAATAATTTTCATCTAATAAATATGCCTTTTAAAAATACATATACTATTTAAAAATTATTTTACTTTTATTATATTCGCATTTTCTTTTATAGATAATTAATATTTTTTCTCAATTATTTACTTAAGTATATTTTATTTTATTCTTATCATATATAAATAATTACCAATTTAATTTTTCTACCTCAATTTCATATAAATTATTTTTAAATACTTATTTCATTGTCTAGATCAAATCAGCTCAATTGAAAATAGTAAAACCATCATATATTACTTCCTTTAATTATTATAAAAAAATTAAAAAAATATTTTTATTTGATTTATAACTTTTTTATCTCATGTCGTTTATAATAGAGTATAATCAGAAAAAATAAGAATTTAAATTTAAAAATCTTTATCTAGATACTAAAAATTTCTTTTAAAAATATTAATTTACAATTTAATTCATTTTAAAATATAAAAATATATTATTTATAAATATTTAAATATAAAATGGTTGGTATAGTGTAACATTTAATCTTTAGAATTAAAAAATCAATTATATAATAAGTAAAAATTACAAATCTACGACTAATTTATTAATCTTATTATAATTAGTATATTATTTATTTTATTACAAATTTCTAATACAAAATAAATAAAAATCAACAAATAAATTAATTTAAACATTATTTTTAATTTAAATTTAAATACATATACTTGGGAATAAATTATGAATAAACCTCTACAAGGAGAAATAGATGTAATATATTTTTATTTTCATTTAAAAATTATCAATATTTTTTTATCTTAATAACAGAAAACTTAAAAAATTATTAATGATTAATTCAGTCATATGAAAACCTCTTGTAAGGCTTTCGTTGCTTTTTTTTAATAACTAAACAGTATTCAAAAAAACTACACTGATGGTCTAAATAAATTATGTCAAACAAGTAAAAAATATAAATAAATATTTATTTATATAAATTTTATTTAGAAATAATATATATACTAATATAATTAAATATTAATATAATTTTAAAGCTGGGGATAAAATTGGATTAAAAGAAAGTTTAAACGGCTGCAAGTAATTCGAAAACCCGTAAATTATAATATAATACAACTAATTAATAAATATACATATCATATTTATTAAATATTTATACTTTTTTTATTACAGAACAATTTGTCAATTGATAGATAATACTTTAGGTTATCTTATTAGAATTTCTGACTTAATTTCAGCATAATAAGAAAAAACATAAAAATAAGTAATAGAACCAATATTTGAACTTTATTAAGAATGTAAAAGTATGAAAAATGAATTTTTAAATGCAATTTAGTAGGATATTAAAAAATAAAGAGATAAATAAACAGAAAAATACAAAAAATCATCTTAAAATCTCATATCCTGTAAAAAAAAGGCATCTTAATACGGGGAATAAAAAATCAAGTAAATGGAATTAGAAATGAAATAGTTAGAATAGTAAAATTTAGAATTTGAGAAAGAATCTTTAAACTGTAAAAAAATTAATAATTTTTTTATAAATATTAATTTTAAATATAATATATATTTTGTTTAAAAAATAAAATTAAAATTAGAATTGGAATATTTTCTCGATAGAACTGAGACTTAGGAAAAAAATAGAACAAATGATTTGAAAAAGTTTGTCAATAATTTCATAAATAGAAGTAAAGAAAACATAGATAATTAAGCTCTTCTAACTTCGAAAGTACAAACAAATCTTAAAAATATATAAATAAATTTAGACACTTCAGATATTGTAACTGCATAAAGTATGGGTAAAAAATAAAATAAAAAATAAATTTAGTATTAATAGAAAAATTAATATTGAATTTAGATGTTTAAAATATATATTTATATATTTTATATTCATTTTGACTTTTTTAATATTAATTAAATTTTAAATTTAGTAAAAGAAAAACTGGAATTTGTAGATTTTGGATAAACTAAGAGAAGAAGATCTCTGAAAGTTTAAGATTTTGAAGAAAATGATAAAATATAAACTAAAATTTAGGAAGTTAATTAGTATATTTAAGATAAAAGAATAACTAATAATAAAAGAGTTATGTACTAATCTTTTGTAGCCAGAACAGTTCCTAGACTTTTAAACGAAAACGAAGGAAGTATTTATCACCCATTAATTCCATATAATGAGTATATCAACAATTTTTATTTTTAATAAAACTACAATTATATTGTAATATTTTTTAATTTAATAAACTTTAAAAATTATTAGTGAGTTATAAAGTATCGAAATAAGTGGATTTTAAAACCTTTTAATGGCATTAATATGTAACTACACTTATTTCGAAAAAAATAAGGATAAAGACAGAAAAGATGAATTAGAGTTTTTTGAAATGCACACAAAAAATAAATTACAAATTTCCATGAACAATTTAAATCAAATCAAAAATTTTTACACTGCAAAAAGCGATGCTATAAAAACTGAGTTGTAAACAACTCCAAATATTTTTAACTCATTATTTCAAAAAATGATCTAAAATACTCAAAACCCCTAAACTGTATAAAATTCCCTAGAACACCCTCAAAACTCGCAATTTCACCAAAAATTCTATAAATTTTCCATTTCTTTATGCGGCATAAACCAATACTGGAAAAGTATACTTTTACCTGAATGTTTAGGAAATAATATAAAATAAAATGACCCTAATAATTCGCCTATAAAGTCGCCCCAATCCAGAAATAAAATCCAACAAGAAATCGCCCAAATAAACTCAATAATAACCAAAAATAAACTAATTCACCACCATTTATTTGGCTTTTCAGACCTAGAAATATTCAAAGGCATTCACTTTTCAGAAAATTCGCCCAGTCCCTAAATTTCTAACCAGTAATAAAATTTAATTGACTTAACTTATTAAGAAGGAGAATTTAAACCTAATTAACTAAAAATTACTTACCCTTTAAATTACACTATGGCCAAATTCTTACTCAATTCAGTTATTGATTAAGAAAACCCATCTAAAGTAAATCATTTATATATATATAAGAATTTATATCTTATATATGTATATATACAATTTATATCTTTTATATTTATATATTTTATAAAATTTTTATCTTTTTTATATAAATATATTTTTATATTAAATACTTATGGAATGAATAATTTTAATCTATAAAGTTATATTAAGATAAAAATAATTTAAAAATATATATACTTTTATTGTTTTTTATTAAAATTTTTAACGCTGTTAGTGCATAATATTTATAATAATATATTAACTTTATTTTTTATACATAAAACATTTTTAATTAATTGAATATATTTAAAAGCATAAATTTTAATTTTTATATTTTAAAGATGTTCATTGATGATTGGGAAGAACACATCGAAATTTTGCTAGATTTTGTAGAAAAAACCTTAAATATTCCTAAGGCAAATTTTTACCTTCTTTTTATTTCTTATGCACATGAACTTTTTATTCATAGAGGACTAATTATGAAAGAAAATACTGTTTTTCAAACTATTAAAGGAATGAAAGATTTTCTTACACATGCTTCTCAATCGATTTAAGAAGCTTAGGCTATTAAAACCACAGAAAATTTTGAAATGGAACCCAATGAAAACAAATTAAATTCTTACATAAGGTTTATTGTATAAAAAATAAAAAAATTAATAAATTTTATTTTTATTTATATAATAAAATTTAATTTTAAAAGATTTCAGATAAACCCTTTCAAGAAATTACTAATATATTTAAATCTTTCTGGGAATATTTACCTAGTGATATTAACATTATAAACCCCTTAATTAACTATTTCTTTTGTTTAGCCTCCAATCAGTAAGATTTATATTTAAAATTTCAATTTACTATAATTTAATACTTAATTAAAAAATAAATATAGTTTTAAATTAATAAAAATTATTATATTATAATTATTTTTTTACACAGAATAAATTATACTCATTTCGAAAACTTTAACCAATTAACTGACTATGTTTTCGGCTCAGCTGGATACAAATTTGGTATATCCTACTATAAAAAATGTAAATTTGACCCTAATCAAAATTATGACATATAAACATTAGCCAAAATTAGTGATATTTTATAAAGATAAAATAAAGATCTTCCCTAAATATATATGGGCTTTATCCCTCATATTGCACATTCTTTATCTCCATTACTATTTGTAAAAATTAATATTTACTAAAGTTATAATAATATATAATATTTAATTATATATATATATTAAATTAATAAATATTTAAAATTATTATATATAAATATTAAAATAACTTTTAATACATAGACAAACAAAAAAGATATAGAAGCAGATTTGGACATAAAATTTATAGAAAATATGGTCGAAGAAATAATTAAGGTTTTAGAACTCATTTCCGAAGAATAAATAATAGATGATGAAAATGGATAAATTTTTAATATTTGCTTAGAATTAAGTAAATTAGATGATATCTTAAATCAGTGTGACTAAACCAGAGTTTTAAATTATTACCAGGTTTTGGGAAAAGCCTTAAATACTTGGCTAATCAAATTGTATTATCTAAATTTTTGCATAAATAAAAATTATACATTATAATAATTTTAAAAAAAATTAATAGCGATGATAATTAAAAAGAAATATTATATAAATGTTTATAAAATGAAAAATGGGATCACAGCGAAGGAAATAAGATATATACTGATATTGTAATTGATTATTGTTCTTTACTTTTCAAATCTGTAGATATGTTAAAACAAATTCTTAGTATAAGCAAGGAAAATGAGTTTAAAAAGCTTATATAAAATAAATTACAAGCTTAAATTTTCAAAGGTAATTAAAATTGTCACCTATTTTTAATTAAATTAATAAAAAATTACTTATTTTTAATTAAATTATAATTTTCTAATATTATAGCTGTAAAAACTTATAAGGAATTTGTAAAAAAAAGTCTAAAAAATTTAGTTTAGCCACAAAATGATTAATAGTAATAATTCGTATAGTATACGGGAAAACCAACTTAATTAATCTACTTAACAGAAGATTAATAAATTCACAACCGTATATATTAATTTAAAAATATTTTGTATCATGAATTATTTTTAATAAGATATTTTTAAATATTAATCTAGTAATTAAATATTAAATATTATTTTTAGTGACCATTTTTAAAAGTTTATGCTATAGATTAGGAAATCTTAATTTTATAGAAGAGTAATTAAGAGTAGGTTATTTACAACATTTTAAATAAGATAAATAATTAGTAGTATAAATAGAAGAATCTTTCAAAGAAACCGAACAGGTAATTAATAAAAAATATTAACAAATTTTGATTTAAAATAATTATTTTTATAAGTTTAATATTTTACTTAAAATTGATGTTATTTTGTAAATTTATGAAATTATATTTATTTAAATTTAAGAAATTATATTTTTAAAAAATTATAATATATAAAGTACTGTTGTAAAACTATAGCCTATAACTTGGTACATGTTTTCCTAAAAGAAAGTTTCTGCGAACATTTATACTCAGAGTTCGATAGTTAATTTTTCAATTCTGTAATGGTGGAAAAATTCTAAGTATAATGTATAAAATTATTAATAACATCTTTAATATTTTTTTTCAAAATTTTATAAATAAATGATAAATTTTATATATAGACCCTAAATCATTTACTAACCTTACACATGAATTCGATGATTATATGAAAATGATAAAAAAAAGAATACCAAAATAAATTATTCCTAAGATAGGTGTCGAAATAATTAATAATATAGGTATAGTATTTTAAAGAGCGACAGTTGACCTTAATAAACTCGATATGCCAATTGATCATGTATAATTTTCGCAATTCCTTTACTTTGAAATCAATTATTTAAAATAATATTTCTCAGAAAATTTTGGCCCAGTAAATTATATTATAGCAAAAATTATTCTATATAAATTAATTTTTATTTTATAAAATTATAAAAGTTATTAAAAAATTTTATTTGAATATTTAACATACTATATAATTTAAAATATTTAATATTTTTAAAGGTGGAAGAAATTTAAATTTAAATAGCCAAAAGTTCTTAAAATTTAACAGAACTATGCAGCTTATTTGATTAGGATTCCAATAACTTAATACTTTAGTTTGACTCATTAAATGTATAAGATGATGTATTAAAATCGGCCACTATATATAGAATATTATATATGAGAAGAAAAGATACTTAAAATAAAAGATTATAAGATATTATAAAAAAATTCAAAAAAATGTATTTAGGCCTATGATAGATAAAATTTATATTAAAATAAAAAATGAAATCCATTTATGAAAAAAATAATAAAGTTTATGAATCATTTTAAAAATATTTTCATATTTCTAATTAGTAAATTTTTTGTATATATATTTTTATATAATATAATCAAATAAACAATTTCCCTCCATCAATTTAAAATACTCAATAAATAGAATTTTTATACACTATAATTAAAAAAAAATAATTGAAAAAATAAATTTTCTACAAACAAAACATTAAAAAAAACAAAAAAACAACTTTAAAATAAAAATATGGAGAAAAAATCTAAATACGATAAATTAGTAAATAATAATAAAATAAGATATACCAGAAACTATTTATTATATCATATTTTAAATATTTTAAAAATTAACGTTAGATAATTTATTATTGAATTTTAAAAAAAATTAGATTAAATAAAATTCTTAATCAATTCCTGAAATTTATGGATATTTCTAATAATAATAAGAAGGAAGTTTAACCTAAGTATAAAGTTAATTCAAATAGTATGTTGAAAAAATAGTAGAAACAAACAACCAAAAAAAATTAACCTAAAGACCTGATTTGTAAAATTAATAAATATTTTTAGCAAATTATAATCATACCTTATTTCAAATATAAATATAAATATTTTTTATATAATAATCATTTTTAACTTAAATTAATTAAAAAATTAAAGCGATATAGAAACTTAATTTTAATTTACTAATTTTGGACTTAATTAAATAATCAACTTAAATTTGGTAAAAAAGCTATATTATATTATTATTTTATTTATTTAATTATTTAAAATTTAAAACAAACCTTTATTTTATAGGAAGATACAGAATAAATTAAAGCCTTAGTTTTAAGTAAAATTAAAGCAGATAATATTACAGAAGATTAAATTAACATGGTTGTCAATCAAATTTAAAAAATTTAAGAACAGTGATTATTATAAAAATAACTATTTTAAAATTTTTATTTTAATCAATTATAACTATTTAATTGTTAGCAAAAAATATTATTTATATTTAGAGTTCAAGTCTAATTTTTCAATTTTAAAACCAATTTATAGAATATCTATATATAACTATTTTTTACAATATTTAATATAATAAAAAAAAATTTAAAAAATATAAAAATATTTTTAAGTTGATTGAATAAATCATTCCCTTTTACTTTCTGCTAATTCAGGAAAAACTTTTGAAATTTTTTTCCATAAATAATCGCCATATGTAACATCTTTAGATATATGACTAATATCTACTCCATCCCATCTTTAAAAAAAAATTAATAAAAAATATGAAAATTTTGATTTTATTTATGACAATAACTTTATTTTTATATATTTTCCTTCTATTTACCTTTAATTTTGATGTTTTTTCTAAACTTCTTCTAGTTAATTTTAATCTAATAACTGTCTAGGAATTCTTTCCAAAGTAGAGTCCCAATTAGGATCATAAAAATAAGGCATAGAAATCCTATCATGGTTTGCTTTATTTTTTACTCTATGTGGGGTGGCTTTATATATACTATGCGTCCATAACTCCAACATATCTCCAATATTAACAACAAACTAATAAATATAATTATAAATAAAAAAAAAAATATAAAAAACAATCATATATATAAAAATAAATAAATATATATAAACCTTTTAATAAAACCTTAAACTAATCGTATATTAAATTTAATTAAAAAGTAATAATTAATAACTTTAATTAACATATATCTAAATATATTAATATATAAACATTATAAAACTTTATTTTTACAGTATCTTCAATAGGAGGGGCCGAAATCCACTCACCATCTCGATTTCTGACCTCTAAACCGCCCGAATTATCTTATTTTAAAATAGTCAAAAACCCATAATCAGTGTGTTCTCTTACTCCAAATTCGTCCGCATCAGCAGGAAAATTATGTTCAGGATAGTTAAAAATTCTGAATAAAACAGTCGGATTTGAAGTAAATCTTTTTTTCATGTAGTCTTTTTCAAGTCCTAGTCCCAGGGAAATTCCTTCGAAAACTGCTTCTGCTACTTTTCTTAATTTACCCCAATATTCGTAAAAAGTCTCTTTAAATTAGGGAATTTCTTTTTCAGGCCAAACATTCTAACCAAAAGTGGGAAATTTTTATATGACTTCTTTTTGGTCTTTTTCGTGCTCGTTTCCTAATTGTGTTTTTAATTATAAATTTAATTCAGAAAATTAAAATAAATTGATACTATTTATTTATAATTTAGGAAAAATAAATTAAAAGTTTTTATTAAAATTTTCTTTTATTTTTATAATGCTTTAAACAAAATTTAGTGTTTCTACAAGTTTAGTTATTTAAAAATACAATCATTTAATTTTATTTAAATTTTTATATCTGTAAATTCCAAATTTAATTATTTATATAACACTTATTTACCAAAATAATATCCCTCTTTTTAATCAGGTTTTCCAGAAGTAAGCTCATATCCACACTCAAAATAACCTCTCCAAGACATACCCTAATCTTTTATATGAATTTTTTTTTTTTCTTCCAAAGGTAAAGCAAAAAATTCTTTAGCCAATTACATAACTTTTTCCATAAATTCACTAGAAATATTACATCCTTTAATATACATAAAACCTATATTTTTCATAGCTTAATGTATTTCATTTACAGTTTTTTATAAAATTTCCTAATTTTTATCTTCGTCATTTTTAAGTAACTCAGATATATCTATGACTGGGATTTACCTTTCTATTTTATTTTAATCCATTTGACTTAATTACTATTATAAAAATCAACTAATTTTTATACCAACTTTAATATTTTTTTCTATAATGTTTTTTTTATTTTTTTTATTAAAAATTAAAATTAAAGAATTAGAATTATTAATTACTAATAAAATATAAAAAGAATTAATTTTTAATCTATAAGCATAAGATCTATCAAATTTTTTTAAGTAAAAAATAGAATTCATTTTAAAAATAATTTTTACTAATTTACGATAGTATTACTTTAAAATATCTATTTATTTAAGTTTTTAAAAAATAATTAAATATTAAATTAAATTTACATTAAAAAAATTATTACTCTAATAAAAACTATTTGATATTCCATTTCAACTAATAGTAAATTTCTAGAATACTATGGAGTCCAAATATCAATAAAATTAATTAAAATAATTTTTATATTTTTATTATTAAATAAATAAAATAAACATAATTATTATAAAATAAATCTTCAAAAAAACAAACAAAATAATTAAAAAAAAAAATGGAAGATATTAAATTAGTTCTCCAAAAATTAAACCTAGAAAATGAATTTTTTGTAAACCAAATAGCAGTTTCAATACAATAATCGCCAGCTCAAATTGCCTTATTAGCTTATTTTTTTTTGTTTGTGTGTTTAACCTAACAAATTTTGTTAATACCTATATTTTTTTACGTCGGCTTTTTATACCCACTAGTTCAAACAGCTTATTACATAAATTAAAAAAAAAAATTACATATTTCAGTTATTCAAAATAAAACCACTTCAAATACCAATTAGGATCTTTAAATATAATTAGACTATTTCAATTATCAAATCAAAAAATTGCTATGTTATTGGATTTTCTTTTCCTTTATGTTACTCTTTGATAAAACTATATAAGTGATTTTCAGATTTTTGCCCTGTTTTTACCTTTTTAAATTCATTTTCCTAGTTCTTATGATTCACCCTGATATATAAATCTCATTTAAACTTTATAAAGTAGTTTTATACTTTTTTTTCCCAAACATGTCAAATAAATACAATGAAAAAAATTTGGAATTTGACTTGTAAAATTAGGAATCAAATTTCCAAACATTTAAATAATAGCAATAAACTTAGCCATACCTAAATTTTTTGGAAAATAATAATTAAATAGTATAATAAGATGAATTTTAAAACTAAGCATTTTAACCACAACCATTAAATTTAATAGATGAATAATTAAGTAACTAATTTGTTAATAAATCTCCAGTAAATATATAAACAAGAGAATAAAATAATCAAAATATATATAATCAAAAATTATAGCAAAAACAGTAGTTATAATAGTAATATCTTGATATGAATAATTTTAATAGTAACTTTTTAAGTACAAATTAAGCCATGAATAATGATGATCCAAGAAATGGTAATTTTAAATATAATGATGGGAATAACAATTATAATAAAATATAATAAAATTAAAATTAATATACGAATCATATCAAAAATAGCGATAATTTGCAAAATATTAATATTAATTCTTCTTATGATGATAATAATTAATAAATGACCTCATAAAATTCAATCTAAAATATAACCCCTCCTTTTTAATAAGCAGATATTTTTGACGAATTTTAAGATAATTAAAAGCCAATTATCCACCAATTTGTAACATCAAGTCACTAACATTATAACTGATTAAATGATAAAAAAATTTAATTTTAACATACTTTGTTTTTAATTGTAAATATAATAATTATTTCAAATATTTAATTCTTTATAAATTGATAATCTATTTACATAAAAAAATTTATTGCCAAAAAAGTTTATTTTATTTTTATTTATATATCACATATATTATAATAAAGTTTAAATAGAAACTTAAAAATTTAAAATAAAACCAATATAACGATATAATAATTAATAAAACACATTAATTCAATTACATTTTTATTAAAATTAAAAATCAAAAATCACAGAAAAATATTAAAAAAACTATTTTAATTCAAAAATTAAAAAAATTCACTAAAAATCAAAATATACAATATACCAAATCAAAAAATAAACTTAAAAACCCTTTCAAATATAAAATATTAACTTAAATAAACTTAAATATATACAATAAAAACACATATACTTATAATATGAGAACATTTTCTACAGTTAGATAAGAATTTCCAGACTATTAGCCAATAAATTCAAGAACAATGGGACCAAATAATAATTTTTAAACAATGTCATAATAACATTTAAATTTATCATAATAATAGTAGTAACAATAATTCGAATCTCCTTATAGTATGTCATATTTTCAGCAAAAAAATCCTTAATATATGACTTAGGGCCCTATGAATTAAGTAGTTACGTAATAATAAAAAAATTATTTTCAAAATCTTTTTTATTCTCTTTTAAAATAATAAAAAGTGTATAATATTTTTTTATTTTAATTTCAAAATCATATTAAAAAATAATAAATTTTTTTTTTGGTGATTAATATTTATATTAATATTATATTTTATTTTATATTATTGTTTTTTTACAGAAGTGCATCCGCTAATAGATTACCCGGAGTAAGCATGAGAGGATAAGATGATTCTTTAATAAAAATAATGGAAAAATAAGCATTATAATCCAGAATTAATTTACAAGAAATGTACATAAATGACGAAGGTGCCGAAAAATTGGCATAAATTTTAGTTAAATATAAAAATATTAACTATATAGAATTAAAAGGAAATAATATATCAGGCCAAGGATTTGTCCCCATTTTTGAAGCTTTAAAATCTAATTTTCAAATAAGAGTTTTAGGTTTATAGTGGAACAGGTTAGGCGGTGCTGATTTAACTGGATTAGAATCACTTTATTCCTTACTATAAACAAATAAGTAAACAATATAAACCAAAATTTATAATATTTTATTTTATATAATAATATTTATTTTGCATTTACTATTTTTTTTTATTTATTTTTAAAATTAATTAAATTGTATAACTAGGAATATAACTCATTTAGATTTGAGGAATAACAGAATAAATCAAAATGGAGCTCATATTATTGCTAACATAATTAGACATAATAACACTTTAAGTAGTTTGGACTTAAGATGGAACGAAATCAGTAATATCGGTGCATAAGCTATTTTGGCAGCCCTAGAAAACAATTATTCTTTAGTAAGTTTGGAATTGGCAGGAAACTCAGTTTAAGAATAAATTTTATAACAAATACAGTAAGTAACCATGTAAGAAATAAAAACCTAATAAAATATACTTAAATAAAAAATAAACAGAAAATAATACCTGTATTTAGTTATTATAAATTTAATATAAATGAAATTTTATATATAATATTCAATTAAAATAAATATATTATTAGTCAAAATAGAGAGGGCAACTAACGAAATATGAGAAGAATTTTGCTTCCTTAATAATAAAATGAAAATGAATGGAATAGAAGTTTAAATGACAGAGATTTGGAGTTCAGATCCAGAGATCCAGCATTCAATGAATCAAGACCTGGAAATCCTCTTTATAATACATCTTCATATTTTGACAGATAAATTTAAAAATAAAATTAAAATGCAGAAAATGCTAACAGGACATTACCATACGAATAATAAAGAATTTTACAACATTTAGAAGCTTTGATTGAAGATGAAAGAATTAAATCTCTACAGTTAAAAGAAAATTTAAGCAGATAAATTAATGAAAAAAAATCTTTGATTGACATGCACTAAGCCAGATAATAGGTATGAAATTTTTAAATTATTCTTAATAATAAATATGAAAATAAATAAAAATTTAAAGGAATTGTAAGAAAATTTAGGAGAAATTGAAAACACTAATAAAATTTTAAAAAATGATCTTAGAGACATAGAATAAGACTTAAAAAGTTTCGAACAACAAAAAAAATCAGATTTGGAAAAAATTTCGATCTAAAATTAAAAATTAGAAGCTTAAATTAGAGAAAAAGATTAAATTTAAACAGAAGAAATAAAAAGCTTTGCCGAAAAATACACTCTTAATTTAAAAACTACAGAATAAGAATATGAAATATAGTTAGAAGATCTTAGACAAAAATACCATAATTTAAAATCTTAAATTGATGATAACAGAATGGCCATTCACAAAGCTAATGTAAAATAAATAAATAAATAAATAAATAAATAAATAAATAATTACTAATTATTTAATTTAGGCACCTGAAGTGATGTGTAGATAAAATCATGGGTAATAATATACTTATTAATTATTAACTTAATATTCTTTTTAATTAACTGTTTATTTTTTCCTAATATATAATATTGGTTTTTTACTTACTTATGATATTTTAATTTAATTTTATACTATATTTATTTTATTGCATAAATTTTAATAATTAAAATAGGATGATTTATTATAAAGAGATTTAGACAACAAAGAAAAAGCTAAAGAAATGGTAGAAAAAATTAAAGATGATTCCAGAAGAACTTATAAATTAAAAGCTGACTACCTTTAAAACAGGCTAAACAGAATGCACGAAGGAAAACTTAATACAGAAAGAAAAGTCGAAGGATATTTAAAAGATAGAGTTTTAAAGTAAAAAGATTTTGCTGAAAAACTTAAAGATATAGAAATTTAATCAGTTAAAAGAAAGTAAAAAATTATTAGCTAATAATTTTATTTACATTTATTTATTTTTTATGTATTTATTTTATTTATTCTTTATTTTAAAGAATCGATATTGAAGACATATAACTGAGAAATAAAGACTTCGAAATTTAACACTAAAAACTTAAAAATGATATTAAATATAAAGATTAAATTTCAGGCATTCTCGAATCTGAAAGAGAAACTGTAAACAACAAATTTATCCAAAATGAAAGAGAAAGTAAATTTTTTTTTAATTTTTTGTATAATAATATTATTTTTAATTTTTATATTATATTTTATTTTCATATATTTATTCTTATATTTTTAAATTAGTATAAGAAATTTAGTAATAAATGGAAAGTGAACATGCCAAATAAATGGAAAGGGTAGCAGAAGAGGCAGAAAAATAAAAGGAAATTATTTAAAATTTGGAAACTGTAATTTAATAATAAAATCAAGAAAATGGAAGATTAAAAGCTGATTATAAAAATTTACTTTCTTTATTATCAGGAAACATTTCAAAATCAATTTTTGAGACTTTTAAAGATAAAAATGTAGTCTGAAAATTAAATTCTGCAAATAATTTCTAAAAAATTTAAATGACCTAATTATAAAATTACCTTATATAAAAATTTAATTTGAATTTTATTTATATAGTTTTCTAAATAATCATAATTTATAATTTAAACTATATTTTTTTTCATTATAATTTAATTTATATAATTTTCATTTTCATACTGTATATAGAAGTTTAAAAAATTAAATTAATATAATTTAAAAAGTTTAATTTTTATTTTACTGCTTATTCTTATTCAAGAAAATGATTTTGTATTTTGAATATTTATTTTATTCTTTTATATAAAATAAGGTTAAATTATTCTCATTTATAAATAAAATTACATTAGATACTTTAATCACCTATTATTTTTATATTTTATAATTACTTACGCAATAAAAAGTAATTTAGCTCATATTAAAATTATAAGATTCTATTCAGAAATTTTAGTTTTAAATAATATTACCTGGTCTTTACAATAGAATAAAATTAAATGGCTAAAATTTCTGTTTAATTTATAAAAGAGGCATATTTTCCACAAAAAAATGTTAAATAAAAATAGAGAAGAATAATAAAAATTATAAATTTATAAAAATTCATACTTTATATAAACTAGCTTTAATTAAAATAATGTATTTTATGTTTTATTAAAATGTAAAATTTAAGATTTAAAATATTAATGGAAGAATAAAAATTACATCATTCGGTTTAACAAAAAAATATCCAAATATTTTTGTTACAAATATTTACATTACGATATAATTATATATAATTTGCAAGAATAATATATTTTTTTCATATTTTATTCTTTTAAAAAATGAATCCTTTTACAATAATTGCAGTACAGATAGTATAAATAATATATCCATATTAAATGATAATTAATCATCCTAAAAAGAAAAAATCAAAAGAATTTTAATTAATTCACTTAATCAATAAAACAATAATTAAAAAAAAATTAAAAACCCAATACCTTTTAAACAAACACAAAAATCAAAATTTTATAAGAAAATAACAAAAAAAAAAAAAAAAAAAAAAAAAAAAAAAACAATTATAAACCCGCTTTTATAATTAAAAAATTTTTTTAACCCCAATAATAATAAATAAAAATTATAATATAAAAAAAAAAAAAACTAATAAACATGTCCAAAGAAAATTTATTATTCAACTTCTCAATTGACAGAGGAGGAACTTTCACTGATATATATGTAGAAATTCTTGATAAAGAATCGAATTAAGTCAATAAATCTTATGTATATAAACTTTTGTCTGAAGACAAAGAGTATGGCGATGGACCCAAAGAGGGAATTAGAAGAATTTTAGAAAAGTAAAAAAAAATTAAAAACTAAATATTCCTTTCTTAAAAAAAATTTATTCCCCCAATTTTTAACTGCATTTTTAAAAAAATTCTTTTATGAAATTTTCAACTAATTTTCAAAAACTTTTACATTCTAATTAAAGAATAAGAATAAAAAAAAAATTGTGATTTTATTCGGAAATTAACTTTAATAAGGTTTTTAAGATATTTTAAAATATCGTGTAAAAGGGGAATTTCAAATTAAATATTCTAATTATAAAATTTTATCTGTATTTCCAATACAAAATCCTAACAAAAGTTCTTAAAAATTTTTTCTAAACAATCAAAAAATCAAAAAAAAATAATTTTCTATTTAAATCCAAAATTTTTCAAATTTGCAATAATAATTTAAAAAAACTAAAATTTATTTACATAAACAGAGAACTAGAAACCGAAATCCCCTTAAATTCTAAAATTCCAGGTAAATAAATAAATTCCCTCAGAATGGGAACAACTGTAGCAACCAATGCTTTATTAGAAAGAAAAGGGGCCAAAACTGCTTTATTAGTCACAAAAGGATTTAGAGATCTATTGTATATAGGAAACCAAACCAGACCAGATATTTTCGACTTATCTATGGCTCGGGAAAAATCTATTTTCGAAGAAGTATTTAAAAATATAGAAAAAAATACATAAAAATAAAATATAATATAAAAAAAATAAAGAAAAATAAAAATATTCCAGCTTTTTATAAAATAAGCGATAAATAAATATTTTATCAATAATATATATAAAATTCTATATTCATATATATATATAAATATAATTAAGTATTTTATGTTAAAATTGTATTTAAGGTTGTGGAAATTGATGAAAGAATAAGAATTATTAACCCATAAGAAATAGAAAATGGTATCAATTATGCGGAAAAAACTATTTTTTAAAATGATTTAAAAGAATATTTAGAAATCATAAAATCTGTTAACAAACAAAAAGTTATGGAATAATTAAATGAATTAAAAGAAAAAGGTATTGAAGCTCTTTCAATTGTATTAATGCACTCACCTTCATTTTCTGATCATGAAAAATAAATTTATAAATACGCCAAAGATTTAGGTTTCAAGCAAATTTCCCTTTCTCACGAAGTTATGCCAATGGTATGAAAAATTTTAAAAATTAAAAATATCTTAATAAATCAAATAATTTTTCTTATGAATATTCTTCAATAAAAAACATCTAATATATATTAAAAATATATTTATAGATAAAAATCGTTCCCAGGGGATTCACAACCACTCTAGACGCCTACCTAAACCCAGTTAGTAAATAAAAAACCAAAAATATAAAAAATATCTAATAAATATTAAATATATATAAAATAAGTATAAAATATAAAATAAATACATAAAATATAAAATATAAAATATAAAATATAAAATTTAAAATTAACACAAAAAATATATATATATAATCAAATAATATACATATATATAATATAAAATAAACACAAAAAATAAATATACATAATAAAATAATATACATATATATAATATAAAATAAATATACATATATAATATATAAAATAAATATACACATATATAAATAATAAACAAATAAAAACAGTCCACAGTTACCTAACAGCCTTCACAACCGGCTTTGATGAAGACTTAAAATTCCAAAACATTTTTTTCATGCAGTCAGACGGGGGCTTGGCGGCCATCAAGGAATTCCGAGGTTCCAGGTCGATTTTGAGCGGTCCTGCTGGGGGAAGCATAGGTTACGCCTAAACTTCCAAATTCTTATTGGAACAACAAAAAGAAAAAAAATACAAAGGCATTATTGGCTTTGATATGGGCGGAACTTCTACTGATGTTTCTACTTATGATGGAGTATAATTTGAACATATTTTTGACGCCTAAATTGCAGGAGTCTAAATTAATACCCCTCATTTGGATATTAACACTGTTGCTGCAGGAGGAGGCAGTAAACTTAGCTTTTATAATGGAATTTTCAAAGTTGGCCCCGAATCCGTAAAAAAAATAAAAAATTATATCTTATTTTTTAGATATAATTAAACAATAAATTTATAAATTTAATCTTTTTAATAATTTTTATAATTTAATTATTTCGATTATTTTAAACTCTTTTCTTTAGGTTGGGGCTTTACCAGGGCCTGTTTGTTATGGACATGACGGGTAATTAGCAGTTACAGATGGTAAAAAAAATAATTATATAATATTTATCATATATATATATATTTTATAAAATAATAAAATTAAAATTAAAATTTTAAAAAGCCAATCTTATACTTGGAAGAGTTAATCCCAAATACTTCCCTAAAATCTTCGGTCCCAAAAAAAATGAACCTCTTTTTAAAGATTTAGCTATCAAAAAATTCTAAGAGTTAACAGATTAAATTAACAAAGCTGACAATACCAATTTAACAATTTATGAAGTCGCTTAAGGATATATAAAAGTAGCTAATGAGTCAATGTGCAGGCCAATCAGAACTTTAACATAAGTAAAAAATAAAAAAAATAAATAAATAAAATAAATAATTTTAATACATTTTAGCACATTTATTTAAATTAAAAAAAAAATAATTATAATATAAAAAAATATATTTTTTGTTTTAATAATAACTTTTTTTTCTTTTTTATTAGGGAAAAGGATCTGATCCAAGAAATTTTATTTTGAATATTTTTGGAGGAGCTGGAGCTTAACATGCTTGTGCAGTTGCCAAAAATTTAGGAATCAAAGAAATTTTCATCCACGAATATTCGGGAGTTTTAAGTGCTTTTGGACTTGCAAGAGTAAAATAATAATATATAAAAAACAAAATAAATTGATATTTACTACATATATTTTTCTATACTTATTATTTATATTTTGATAATAATTATTTTTTTAAAAAAAGGCTGATGTTGTCCAGGATAATTCACACCCATTTTAATCCTATCTTAATGAAGGAGATTCTATTAAAATATCAAAAGATTTAATGCATAAACTTTAAAAAGCTAACACCGAAAAATTAAAAAAAAATGGATTCGAAGATAATGACATTAAACATTTCAAATATTTGTCTTTACTTTATGAAGTAAACAAAAATAAATTTTTAAATAAAAAATAATTTTTAAAAATTCTAATTAAAAATAAAAAATTTGATTTAAAAGGGAACTGATACTTCAATCATGGTTTTAGAACCTGAAGATGGAGATTTTTAAAAAGCATTTTAAGAACAACATTAACAAGAATTCGGTTTCTTATAATAAGTAAAAACTATTCATAAATTAAAATTTTTTAAAAAAAGATATCTTTTTTAATTATTTAATATAAAAAAGTATTATTTTAAATTATTTAATAAAAATAAAATTTAGAATAAAAGAATAAAAATTGAATCTGTAAGAGTAAGATCCACGGCCAACAAGTCTCCTGAAATCTAAGAAGATTCTTTAATTTTTGAAAATTATATTGAAGAAGAAGAATTATCAGTATTAAGTACTGAGAGTGTTTATTTCGAGAATTATGAAGAAAAAAAAGTTTAAGAATATGATTGCAAAGTTTATGAGTAATTTTTTTTATAAATTTAAGAATAAATAAAAAAATATATTAAATATTTTATTTTTAGAATGAAAAATTTATAACCCTCTTCAAAAATCAATGGACCCGCAATTATCATAAATGAAACCTCTACTATTGTAATCCTGCCAGAATGGAAAGTATTAATAACAAAAAATAAAAACGTTTTATTATAGTTAAAAAAGGAAGAGCACACAAAAGTTAATGTAGACTCTAAATCAGAAGTAAAATCAAATCCAATCGGTAAAAAAAAAAAAAAAATGTTTTATTTATTTTTAATTTTAATTACCTATTTTTTTTTTTCTACAAAAATTTTTACAAATCATTTTTTTCTACAAAAATTTTATTAGAAATTAATTTTTTCAATAAATATTATTTAAAATCAAATTTTTTGCTTAAATTTTATCTAAATTAATTTTTTTTAAATTTTCTATTTATAAATTATTTTTTTTTGATTTATTTTTTTTAAATTAACTTTTTTAAAATTTAATATTAATAAACTAAATTTATTTAAATTAATTTTTTAAATCTTTACCCAGAACTAAGTATTTTCAGCAACAGATTCATGTCAATCGCCGAACAAATGGGCAGAGTTCTCTAAAAAACCGGAACTTCGACCAACATAAAAGAAAGACTCGATTTTTCCTGTGCTCTTTTCGGCCCCAAAGGAAACCTAGTTGCAAATGCGCCTCATTTGCCCGTCCACTTGGGAAGTATGTAAGAGTGTGTAAAATGGCAAATTAATAACTATAAAAATTGGACTGAAGATGAAATTATTTTAACTAATCATCCTCATGCAGGAGGCTCTCATTTGCCCGATATTAACATAATTACTCCCGTTTTCCACGATGGAAAACCCATTTTTTATGTCGCTTGTAGAGGCCACCACGCCGACGTCGGAGGAATCACCCCCGGTTCTATGTAAAAAATAATATTAATTTATATTTTAAAATTAAATTAATTTAAATTATTTTTAGCAATTAAATTATAAATTATAAATTCAAATTTATTTTCTTTTCAACCTTACTTAATTTTTAAGGCCCCCATTTTCCAAAAATCTTTAAGAAGAAGGAATAGCCGCCAAAACACTAGTCATAGTAAGAGATGGACAGCTTTTAGAATAAGAGTTAATAAAATTCTTAACTTAAAGCGAAACCAGTCCAAAAGCCCCCTAATAAAACCAATAAAAAGAATAACCTTAAAAAACCGATAGTTAACCTTAAGAAGCCAACCAGTGGAACGGAAGAGGAACCAGGACATTATAAGATAATTTAAGCGATTTAAGGGCCTAAATTGCCGCTAACAATTAAGGAGTTAAATTAATTAAATCTTTAATTAACGAATATTCACTCAAATATGTTCATGCTTATATGAATTTCATCCAAAAAAATGCAGAAAATGGGTAAAATATGATTTTTATTTAATTCTTATTATATTTTTATTTTATTTTATTTTATTTTATATTATATTACTTTATTTTATTATATTTTATTTTATATATTTTTTAATTAGTGTAAGACATATGCTTGAAACTCTAAGCAAAAGGAACAAAATGAAAGAAGTAGATTATGTAATTTCTGAAGATTACATGGATGATGGTTCCAAAATAAGACTAAAATTAACAATTGATAGAACTACAAAATCGGCTATCTTTGATTTCACAGGTAAAGCGAAAATAAATAATATTTATTTTAATATTTATTGACTTTTATAATTTTTTATCATATATAAAACATTAATAATTTTTTTAAGGCACAGGATACGAAGTTTTAACGAATATAAATTGTCCTAGATCCGTTACTATGTCAGCCATTATTTATTGTTTAAGATGTTTAGTGGATGAAGAAATTCCTCTAAATTCAGGTTGCTTAACTCCAATCGATGTTATAATACCCGAAAATTCTTTGCTTAACCCTTCAGAAAACGCGCCTATTGGTAAAAAATAATTTATAAGTTCCTAAATTAAAAAATTAAAAAATATTAGTATTTAAAAAATTATATAATCTAAAAATTTATAAACTAAAAAATTAAAATAATCTAAAAAATTCAAAAATCAAATAATAATTACAAAAATTAAAAAATTCATAAATTAAAAAATCTAAATAATCTAATAAACCTATAAATTAACTAAAATTTCAATCTTTATTCATCTTTTAAAAAAATAAATAAATTAAAAGTCGGCGGAAACGTGCTAACCTCCTAAAGAATAACGGACATAATTTTAAAAGCCTTCCAAGCCTGCGGAGACTCTCAAGGCTGCATGAACAATTTCACCTTCGG